>VWPV01029574.1:0-51367 GCA_013389885.1 Geococcyx californianus
ATACTGTGATACTGTGAACCACATGGATCCTGAACACGGGGATAGTCCTGTCCTGGTTGGCACCACTTTGCCAGGGAGCCAGGGGTCTTCTGAAGCACCTTAGCCCTGCACAGGGGTGGAAAGAGCTGAACCCAGCCTCGCTCTGTCCCCAGCCATGAGTGGGGCAGGTCGCAGAGGAGAGGAACTTGCTTCAACAGGGGCCACATCAGGCAATGTGAGACAAAGGGTGTCTGCAAAAACTATTGCATCATATCATAGGGACGCAGTGATCAGGACAGGAAATTTCTTCTGGCAGGGCCGTGCTCATGAGTTAGGCCCAAAAGGAGTAAAACTGTCCATAAAGCCATGCCTAGTAAGCCTAGCTTACATTAGTGGGAGAGTATGGAATGCAAATTCTCAAGCTTCAAGGCATAAGGTAACCACTAAATGCCCAGTGTTAAAAAGAAACTTCCTCCTCAGCAATTTGTTCCCTGTTTTTTTGATGATAAGAACTGTGCTCTGAAGCTGGTGATATAGGTCTTGTCCAAGACAGGATACTGGCCTGGACGCATCATTGTTTTCATCTGGTCCAGCAATTTCCATGTGCCTTTGTCCTCTTAAATGCCCTTGGCTAGAACTGAGCAGAGGACTTGATGTTTTATTAGCAGTAGAGTAGAAAAACTTCTGAAGGACCGAAAGAATTCTATGATGGCTGGGGGAGATACAAATGTGACTTAATAGGCAAGACATTTAAATAAGAATAACTTGACAAATTAAAAAGATCCATAGGGGAAACTAACAAGAAATAATCCAGGAACATCTTCTGACTAAATTTAGATCACAGACTGGAGGAGAAAGGTGTGTAAAAGGGAAGCAGAGGCCAGCAGCTGATAAACAGGTGAAAATTATGGTGCTGATCACTTCCAGCTGGAGCTCCCATCCATCATTCACACCTCCTTAGGGAAAGCAGCCACTATGCCTGGGACT
This sequence comes from Geococcyx californianus, assembly GCA_013389885.1. Lineage (NCBI taxonomy): Eukaryota > Metazoa > Chordata > Aves > Cuculiformes > Neomorphidae > Geococcyx > Geococcyx californianus. The sequence goes on from VWPV01029574.1 coordinate 967, forward strand.
GAATGACCTGTAATCCACAGCAAAACCTGTTGCTCCTGCTGGGATCCCACGCATGGCCAGGGATAAATACTCCACCGCCACCCTGTAAATCCAGGGGCACCACAGGCTTTGAACAGAGCAGCGGCAGATTCAGCAGTTTCTCTGGCACAAATCTATTGACTTCAGAAGATTACTCTGGCTTAGTAGTACTGTGGTACAGCAGCAGCCGTAGATCTACGTGCAATTAACATTACATCATCTATACCACAGTTTCAAGGTTGAAATAATCACATAGTTCACATATTGGAAATTACAGGATGGCTTTCATGTAAAATGATTAACTCTCACTATTACTTACCCCAGAAAAATAGTTTCTATGGTGTTTGGTGTATAAATAATACCCTGTACCTCTGTAGTGCTCAGCTTCAAAGTAATACTTCAGTGCTGTACCGTAACGAGTACCCTCCCATTCTGTAATAACTGGTCTGCAAACGATGCCTTTTCCTCTGTTGTAAATTATACCATACAGTTACTGCCACTGTTGCTATTGCATTTAGTCTGGTTAGTAAACAATACCCTTTCCCTACCATTGTATCTGGGGTTTAAATGATACCCTGTCCTCATACAGCAGTTGGCATCTAAGTGTCACCCTAATCCTGCTCAGTACTTGGGAGCACACAGAACATCCTGCTGTTGCAGAACAAATTGCAGGCTTCCTTTCCATAGCATTTGCCCTCTAAACATTACCCTGCTGTTTTATATAGCACTTATTACATAAATAATACCCTGCTGCCTTTTAGTAATTGAGATGTAAGTGACACCATACCAGGGGTACTTCGTGTGCTAATACAGCCTGCTACGTTGGCTTTAGATGACACAGCAAGGCAGTGCAATAGAAGACATTGGGTCATAGCTCAGCCCTTCGTAGCAGTTACCTGGGTCTTCTTTTGAAAACCAGGCTGCTCAGCAGCCACAGAGCTGAAGCTGTCGCTGTGTGTCAGCAGGGAAAGGGAGTCACCCTTTTGCTTGGCCAGCCAGCCCAGGCTATCTTGACCCTTCTTAGTGTCCTTCAAGATCACAAGCCACTTTGCCAGACAGAGCAAAATCCCTTTGCTTTCACAGCTCCCAGATTCTTAAAAAAAAAAAAAAAAAAAAAAAAGTTGATGCCAGCTAAGAGCAAAGATCACCTTCCAGTCTGAGTGTGTTTTCCTGACTGTTACTTGATGGTGTGAAATGATTCAGCACCACTGAGAAAAACAAAAGGAGTTGTGTTTAGCAAAGGACAGAAGGATCTTCATCACTTTTATAGCTCAGCTCTGAATCTGTTCAACTTTTCAAAATGCTCCAGCCCTTGCCCACCGTGCCCCTGAGAACACAGCTCTGTGCAGTGTTGTACCCATTTTATCTGCATAATTATTCCTGTATCGGTCCAATGGCAGGCACGCATACCTTCCTTTATACCTTTTTGAAGTGTATGAATGCTGGTTTGGGCCACTCTTTTGCTGTAGCCAGACAGACCTGTGTGTTACGGGCATGAAGATCTCAGAGGTTGGGAAGCAAATGACATCTTCATTTTAGCTCATCTTCGGTGCTGCGCTTCCAGCTCTCACTAACATGCCCAAAGCAACTTTGAATTAGCCAGCCCAGACACCACCCGCACTCTGACCAAATCAGCACTGAGTTCAGCATGGGTTACAAAACCTTCCTGAGAAGTGAGATTCTTGGATCAGTTGTCCTCTGCTGGACAGCACACTGCCATGGCGTGGTGCTCAGCCAGCTAGCAGCTAGCTCAGTCTTGTCTACAATACCTAGGGACATTCCCCTGGAAACAATTAGGACCAGTGCCCTGCAGTTTTTGTCTACATTCCCCATTAGGGAAACCATGTATTTTCCCCTAGAGGCTCCATTTCAAAGAGTAAATAATCTTCTGTCCTTCTTTCTGCTAGCCCTACCAGATATCCTCCTTTAGTCAAAATAAGGTTTATAGGCAGAGGTGGTATCTCCAAGAGCAGCTTAGAACACTGGAAAATAAATATTCTTTGGTTAACATAAGCCCCTTTTCCAGCTTTTCAATCCACACAGACCACCTCACTTCTGCTCCAAAAAGAACCAGTTTCATGAACTTGCTGCTGTTGGTTGACTTAGAATTGACGTCCTACTTCAAATAAGCACATCAAACCGGCATAAACCTGCATAGTTTGTGAATATTATGTTCACCCCTAGGCACTGCGGCTCCCCACACCCCCTGTGTCCTCTATGGCAGCTCAGCTGTTCATGCGTTGTTGGAGAGGTGTTTTGGCAACTTCCGAATCAGTGTAGCATCAAAGAGAAGAAGGTTGGGTTTGCTCATGCTTAAAATGGAAACATGTCTCTCACACTGCAGTCTCAGAGTAATGTTGAAGCTTTATTCATGTCTCCATTACATTTACTGGTGAAAATGACGACACTCAAATACATTGATGCCTCCTCTTCAACCCTTGAACAGTTTATTTCTGGTTTCTTCTATTGTCCAACTCTGTTCTTCAAAATGCAGCTGCCTGGTTTTCTGCAGATCTGCAGCGCCTCATCCATCAGAGATGACTCATCTGTGCTGTCGGTTTAATTAAACAATAACATTTTGAATCTGATAGGGTATCAAGGTATTAGACATTCAGATAGCTGATTCAGTTTATCTCCCTTGTAAAATTATGGCCTTTTCCAGAAGTTGCTTTATGTACTCAGGGCCATGTTTTGCAGAAGCAACAGAGTGCCCCGGCCACAGAGAAGCGCTTCTGTAAATTCCGTTAGGTGCCTCGCTCATGTGTTTGCATCTTTCAATGCTGAAAGACCGCGGTAATTTGGCAGGCTATGAGAGTTTTACAAAGCAACTCTGACGTTCCCAGAGATCTCCTGGCATCGAAGTTGTGAGGCCGTGCTCTATCTATTGCTGTTGCGTCAAAACTTGTATTCAAGATCTTTTAAAGCTCAGTTTGGAAGATATCTGATAATTTTTTTCACAACCAGTGGGGCTTGTTTCTCTTGAGCTCCAAAATATTTGCTTACACTTTCCATTGTCTTTTGCGACGTTCTTGTATTAGGATGGAGATCATGTTGAGTGTCAGGGAGCAAGGAGAGCCCAAGGACACGGGATGTCCAACATGGCTTTTGAACATCCTCAAACCCGCAGCAGCAGCACAGGGAGCTCAAAAGCTCTCAGATATTGTCTGGACGAGCCTAGGGTCTGCATGGACAGAACTTTGAGGGTCCAAGTAAATCTGAGCTGTAACATCTCACCTTCCCAGTATACTCGACTAAAAATGAGCAGCTTAAAGTGTGGCTCATTCAACCGTGTTTGCAGGAATACATATCCTAAGTCACGGAATCACTGAATCAAAATGTTAGAGAAAGCTTTTGTTTTGAACATTTAGATGTCATCTAGTTTTCCTGAGCATCACTCCCGCTGTGTGATTTATTTAAATGATGTGGATCAACACACATTAATTCTGTGATGGTTTTTCAGGCACAGCTATGGGATTACCATGATCTGCAGGCTGTGCTAAGGCAGTGCCCATATGTTATATATGATTGGATCCAGTTCTCATCCTATGTGTGAAAGCCGAACAGGATTTTCCTTGTTATATTGTCTTCTGGAATTAATTATTCTTCTGTCTGAAAGCAGAGTGCTCTATACAAATGCAGGTTTGAGACTTCCTTTTGAGAGCTCTCACTGCTATTTCTTTGGAACATGCAAGCTAGACAACTTGTCTAGACTAGGTTTTTATACCAGAATTCAGGCTTAATATTCCTAACCTCAGAGGTAAATGGCATCTTTTCTACTGATTCCACTGGTAATAGGATCTGGCCACCAGTTAATTTACCTGCCCATCTTGTTGGAAGTATTACAAGAGAGTTTAGTTAAAATAGATCATAATTATTGCTTGTCTTTGAATTGGTCTTTTATGCCAATAGTATAAAACAAATTTTACTTTTATACAGCTTCTCTTTGTGAGTTTCTCTTGTGTCCGAGTCAATATACCAGAGTAGCACGCTCTAGGATTAATTTTAAAGCCCACATCTCCTCCATCAATGCTGGACCGTATTTGCTGGTTTGAAATACTTTGCTAGGCAGTTATTTTGCCTACAAGGAGATCTATGTTGGTGTCTCTGTTCCCCAAAATGCGGGCATTGTTGGTTGTGAGCTGTTCCGCTTACCTCTGGAAAAACAACATTTTCAATTGCCCTTACAGAACGCTCTCCCAAATGCGGGGCAACATTTTGGCTCTCTCCCTCAACCACATCTCCTACACTAGAATTTATTTGCCTCTCAGAAAACTTCATATTCCCATCTAATTGCTGGTTTCATTTCCTCCGTACCTCGCTTTCTCTTTTGAAGGTACGACACGTGGGTTTTGCTCAGCAAACTCTAGATTTTGGCTTAACAGCAGTGTCTCTCCAAACTTCCATGGCTTACGTTAAGGTTACATTTCTTTCCCTTTGCAGTCTACACTTCATGGACTGATTTCATATTTCATATAAGAGCTTTGCTTTTATTCAGGATTCCAGTGGTCTCCTCAAATTCACATTCATGCTCTAAGGTTCGTCAGCAGCGTACATTCTAGACTGCAAGATCTATAAGGCAGGGACTGTTGTCTGCCTGTGCTAGGGTGATTCAGTGGAGCTCTGAGATATGAGCTGTAATGAAAAAATTATTGATATGCATTCATTGACCTCAGACTGAAACTAATTTTGGAGAGGCTAATTGTCTCTGTCTTACTCTTTCTTTCAATGTCACACTGTCACAGCTGATTCCTTCACCATACCCTTGTTGGTTTATAAATTCTTGTATATCTATAGAGAAAGCTCTATGTATACATAAGATCAGATCAAGGAGCTTGGTTGTTTTTAAAGTGCAATGTTTCTATTCTTCAGGTTAGTTTCACCATGTGCTGGAAGGGAACAGACCTTTCAGTGTGAGCAGAGTTCTATGAAGACACTGAAATGTCTTTTGGGAAAAAGTAAAAGGCTGTGATTCAGTTTTGGACTGAACAATGGGTCTCATATGATTAAAAATTCGTTCTTTTACATTTGTTGCTTGCTTCAGAAAGTGTTTGTTTGAAGAGTTTTCTTGTGGAAATTTTGGACTGACCCAAAATGGAAATCTCAGCCAGGGGACTGAAATGCTTCTGCCAATTATTCCCTCTCATGCTGAGGGGTCTCGTCATCTTTTTTGCTGGATGGATGAATACAGCACCCAAAGACTGACATCCTCCTTCATGGAGAGGCAGTGACTAAAAGAGGACAATTTTTTCCATCACCTTGCTCCTTCCCTTCCAGCTCCCCACTAGCCTCATTAAAAAGGGCTTAAAGCTGTTGAGGTACCTGATGGATGATCTTCTCTGTGACAAACCCAAAACCAGCTTGTTTGACTGTGAACTATTTTGTTGTTATCTTCTTTCTTGTCTTTTGTTCTCTGTTGTACAATTTGGCTTGATTCAAAAGCATCACTACAGTAGAAAAAATACAAGGGGAAGATTTATTTTTCTGCCTGGAGTCCCTGTTCTTTTCTTCCCAAAAAGAAAAGAACAGGCTGAACCAAAGGCAGGAATTACTGTTTGGATAAAGTGACTTGACAAGTGAATAGGAACAGTGGATGAGTGTGCCCAACAGGACGGCCCCTGGCAAGGAGAGCTGAGCATCCATCAGTGTTCCGAACACGATGAAATCCCCTCAGAACTGATACCAGGATAAGGCAGATGACTGAGCTTCTACATTCCTCCATCCCCCAAAAGGAATGGAGCAATATCAGAATAAATAGGGACCTTATTGCCTGAGCCAGTTAAATTCAGTTAAATACATACTGTGTGTCTTGGCTAAGAAGGAAGAGGGCACTGCACGCCAGAACGGCCTCCTGGTAAGTGAACAGTTTGAGCACAGAAAAGGAAGGAATTGTACAGGGCTGCAGGGCTACCAGGTGCCATGAGATGGTATTGACGGGGGAGTGGCTGAGAACGAACATACAGGTTAAAAATGAAAGAAGAGATAGCCTGGTGAGATTTTAACAGGGCCTTAAATCCTCCACACGCTTACAGGAAAGCCCGTGGTTTACACAGCCGGACAACAGCCACGAACACTGCTCTGCTCAGCACTTGCCTGCTGTGTGACTCAGTCCCTGGAAGGGAGGCGAAGGAGACTGCATTGTCTATGGTCTACATAATCTTCCACTACTGCTAAAACTGTCAAGAGGGAGACAAAGTGGACTGGAGAAGCTGGTCTAGGAGGAAATGAGAGGAGACAGCAATCCTTTCTCCTGCTGTCATGTGTGAGGCAGTTTCAGAGGGTGCAATGCCCAGCCATTGATTAAGCTTTCCTAAAACCAATGAATGGAGTGAAAAGCTGCTTCTCCTTCTTAATCCTTCCTGTACCATTCAAACTCCTAGATTAGTACAGGCTGGCATGGCTGTTTTGTGCTCAGTTTAGTTGTCAGAGGTTGGTTGGCAGAGGAAACTGTGCAGTAGGAGAGTCCTCCTCAACACAGCCTGGGCTGCAAGACTCTCATGGTCTGAATGTGAAGTCCGTGGTCTCTGTTTATACTGGGTGCCTTCTCCTGAACTAGAAAGTAAAGCCAACCCAGTGCCTCCAGAACTGAGCTTCATCCTGTTGGTCCCAGGTAGCAGAGAACTTCAATGAAAACCTAGTCCAAGGTTTCAGTAAAGACTCTTCTGCAGACACCGTGGTGCATGAGATCCTTCATCTCCAGTAGCAAAACTCACACACTCACACTGTGTTGCTGCTAGAAAAAATATCTGAAATACGAGCGACCAGAGGCTTGAGAGAAAAACATCTTTTACTCCTAGGAGAGTAGGAACTCTTCTGGGGTTATGAACAATAAAAATGGCAAGAGGTTGGTAGATTTCAAATCTTGCAGATTATTTATAGCAAAAATTCACCCGGAGCACTGGCACTGCCTCCTGGACAGCACATGGCAGGACATCTCCCTCCTTTCCAGCCAGTAAGCAGAAAGACCCAGGCCCTCTCCCATGCCATTTGCCCTTTTGTTTTCCAGGTCATCCCAAAGGGAGGATCGAGTCAAGATTCCACCTTCCTAGAAGAACTAAACTGTGCATGTCTTGAATTTATGAGACAGGAAATCTATTTGGGAAGAAAGCTAGGGCTGAAACAGCCTCATTGAAGTAAATCTAAGCACAGTGTTTACACAATGTCTGGAATTAATGCAGAGAAAACTTTCAGGTGCCAACTTTGGAAAGGGAAAGTGGGGAGCAAAAAAGAGGCAGAAACTGAGACTATGATGAAGCTCTTCCTCCAGGTTGGATGGAAGGTTGCTTTTACTGCTGCCAAGCACCAGCAGCGTGCTATCCTTGGTAATGCAAAGGCCAGGTAGGATGTGATTGCTCACCTATCTCTTTTGTGCCTGAGCTGTGACAGTGTGAGGACATTTAGTATGACCAGCTGTGTGTATTCCCAGCGTGGGCTGCCTCACCAAAGACCATGATGAAGCATGAGGCACATAACACATCAGTAGAAGGTGTCCTGTTCAGAGTGATGAGCTTTACCTGTCCCACACCGTCTCTCTCAGCATCTGCAGATGCCCTACCTGCCTGTGTGGTTATTTAGAGAGGCCTTACCAAGTTAATGAATAGAAGGAAGGGTTTTGAGCTCCCTCAGTCTTCTCTTCCTCCTCCACTGTACTGGGCTTGGATAGCTCGGATTCTAGGTGTGGCAACAGCTTTCATATTTCTCAGGGGGAGTTTAAAGTGAGCCAGCACATTTGAATGGAAAAAGTTGTGGCTTGAAAGGTTTGTTCTTGACTTCCTTGGATTATGACCCAAGCTGCCATCTTCACATCTGACAGCCAGGGAGGACCTGGTTTCTCTTATTTTGTATTTTGGTGGGTTTCTATCCAGCGTCCAGGGGAGCTTCACTCAAGGCTGACAGCAGCTCCAGAAAGCAAGTGTAGATTGTCCTATGTTTTCCCTAGGCTATAATTGTTTACCTGCCTATTGCTACCGAAGAAAGGTGATGGGTGATTGCCATTCCCAGAAACAGTTTATCCTGGAGGAAAGAGATTTCCAAGTTCCATTGTTTCTCTACAGATTAAATTCTTCCTTCCTATCCCAAGTGAAGGGATAGACCCCAATTACATCCAACTGTTGTGCGTAAAAAATAGGGTATAAAGAGTCTTTATGAAGCGCATAATCACCCTCCCATCTCTAAAAGTTAGATGTCTAACAGCGGTCCAGGCTCCCTTCCTAGCCAACAGAGGAATGACTGAGAATCCCAACTGAGACATCTATTTCATAAGGAGATGAATTGCTCTTCAGAGGTTTCCTCTTCTCCCCTTAGAGTACAGAGGATTTTGAGTGCAATCTTCAGCCAATCTCAAAGGCTCATTGTTCCCTTGAGTTTAGAGGCTGTAGGGGCTGTTTGAATGTGGCTCTTGCTTACCACATTGAGCAGACACTCAGAGTCATGGCAGCTCAGGACTTGCTGTTGATTCCACCCCTTGCATGAAAGGCTCCAGCTGTCATCTGCTTAACATAACGAACATTTTGCAACTTCTCTGTACTTGAAGGGTAGAAAAATTGCTGGATTGTGCGTTTTGCCAGTGGCAGACAGTTCCAGTTTTCCTGCAAGAGACCTAATTTTGGAGTGGGCAGCGGTGTGGGTTTGTGTTGTTCTGGAGTCTGTGAATTTAGCTTGCTTCTAATCTCTTTGGTTCTTTGTGGCAAAGGACACAGAGGAGATGTGGACCACATATTGTGGTTGAGGTGCACTCTGATATCATCACCGAGGTGTATTAGCAAAGCTGTGTCTGTGTTCGTGCCTGCATTGGCAAGGGGTGCTTGAGGACAGGAGCCAGCTGAGGCTCGAGGTGAAACCTGACATTGTTCCCAGTCTTCAACAAATGTTCTCTGTTTTGTACCTTCTGCACTAAGAACGCCTCAGTGCCATCAGTTTGCCATCACCTATAGAAATCCAGGCAGCCAATGCTGCAAGACTGTCAGTGCGTGGAGGACTGCATCTTCAGTGTCAAAATATCTGAGCAGTTACTGCCATGTGTCTTTCTGATTGGGGGAAAAAAAGGACTTTATTGTTGAAGGGATGGTTTCAGAAACAGAGCAGGCGGGAGCAGCATCCAAGCTAGGCTGTACATAAAGACCTTACTCTTAGAATGGTTTGGAAGCTAGACAGAATGGAATATTTCTCCTATTTTCTTTACAGCTGAAAAAACATGAAAAATCACAGGAGTACATTTATTGCCATATTTCAGTTCCAAATTTTGCCTTATTTAAAAAAAAAAAAAGAAAAAAAAAAAAAGAAATAAAATTGGTTTTGCCCATCCCCCTCACCTCCCCCCCTTCCTTCCCTCTCATTTCCTGGACCAGACTGAGGTTTTTAACAGAAAAGCTCTCAGTCCTGCACAGAGGCTGGGAACATGGAGAGGGACAATAAAGTGTTTGTTCGTAGAGATCACAGAGGAACAGTCTGTATTTTACACGGTGGAGAAACCACCGTTTGACACCAAAGCCTACGAGGACATGGGACGTGCTGGCTAAACGTGCACGAGAACCCTCCTGATGTCTCTGCTGGGTGATGATGTCTCCTCAGATCTCACCAAACCCTCGGTCCCCAGTGCTGGTGCCTGAAAATAATAGCGCTGAAATAAGGCTGGATGGAGGGGACCGTGTGTCTTGGAGAAACTAAAATCCACTCCTTGACAGGGAATAAATATGGGATGGAAAAGCAATTGAGCAGAGAGAAACCAAGGCTAAATGAGTAGTGCTAGTTTTGACTCTTGTTCAGGAGCCTCTTTAGATCCACAGTTTGAAAGGAAATATTGTCTTTGGAAGCATATTTATGCCCAGGCATATCTTCTAGGTAATGAGTGGCATTTTATTAGCTGCCAGAAACAATACGTAAGCGTATTAAAGGTCTTCAAAACCTGAGGAAACAAGGAAGCTTAAAAAGACCCATTAGCCCCCATCCAAAAAAAAAAAAAAAAAAAGGACAACGGGATTAAGAGTAATGAAAATAAAAATAATTGCAACAATGGTGATTAACATGGTCTGGAACAAACAAAGGCCACAGGAAAAACTGCAGATGGAACCCTATTAAAATAGACTAGAGCAGAAAAAAACGCTTTCCAGCAAGCAAGTCAGGCTGTGCTGAAAATGGGCCACCTGGCTATTTTCCACTGTACAATCTTACTGTGTAGGCACTTTGTTGGACTTTCACTGTGGTAACTTTTCCTTTTCTTGCTCCCTCTGGATTCGTCAGTCCTTTGCAAACCTGGGGACAGGATTGGAAGAGCAAGGGATTAGACCTGTCTGCTCCTATGTACACATTTCCCTCCACACACACTTCGATTCTCAAATAAACATATTTATACGCAGCCAATTTAGGACAGTCTGCACACAACCTGATACAGAAGCACGGCCATAGGTACAAAATAAAGTGGCAATAAACTTCAGTGAAAGGGACAGTTGTTCTCTGGGGTGGAGAGCTCCTGAGCCTACCAACATTTCCCAATCCTCTCTTTCTTTGAAAGGCAAGTGGGTTTCCTGAGTTCCTCCTGGTCCAGGCTGAGTTGGAGAGGGTCTTATTTCTATCTTGGTCACAGGTTAGAGAAGGTAGGATAGCCAGCATTTTTGTGGCAGTTTGGTTGTATTCTTGTTCCTCCAGACTGCGTGGTACTCTGCACAGGGACAGTTATTCTGACACAGAGGCACCGCCGTGAACTTGTGTAACTTGTCCCATCTGCTCCTCTCTTCTCACCACAAAAGCTGCCTGCTCCAGCTGTTCACCCAGCAAGCTCAAATGGAGTTCTGCAAGAAAGTAATCTGCAGGGCTGGTAGGTGTTTCTCTAGCATGGATCTCGCAGCAGGCGTATTGTAATTGTTTCCACTTGTGTCTAGGGCTCTGCGCTGCAAGAATTAGTCCCTTCCAGTACTCCCCCCTAGAGCCTGGAAAATCCTCTCTTAATAGTCACCCTAGGAAGAGTTCCACCAAAGTGTCTGCAGAATTCTTCAAAGTGACTGTTTTCTAGTGGAAGATAAGGACCCTGCAACTGAACTGCAGTTTGTCAGCAGTGACCTGGTACATCCTATGGATTCATAAAGTAGCTCGGCATTTTCCAGTAGCCAAGCTACCTTGATGATTTTCAAAGTAGTAGTCAAATGAGGTTACTTGCAGAGGCCTCTGTTATCTATGATATACATGACAGGGGCATTGACTCCATTCCCAATGTGTTCCTCAAGGACACCAGGAAAACTTTCTTCTTATCAGGCACTGGTACAAGGCTGCCTAGGGCATTGGTCGAGTCACCATCCCCGGAGGTGTTTAAAGTTGGGTAGATGGGGTGCTCAAGGATCTGGTTTAGGAGTGGACAGGTATGCTTGGACTCGATGATCTCAAAGATATTTTCCAACAAAACCATCCCGTGATTACATGATTAAAGTCAACTTCTCTCATTGGCCGTTCAGCAGCAGTTGGGGGCCAACCAGTACTCCACCTTTACTCAGTCATGCATCTCAGGCACTTCCTTATCCCTGAGAACTTTTCCTATGTGCCAGATCCCATCTTAGCGAGCACGCACTGCTCCAGGTTGGTTCTCCCATGTGCTGAACTTTATCTTCGTCTGCCTTGGGCACAGCTCATCTAATGTGAACTCCCACCTCTGCAGAGACAACATCCTCATCTGAGATACCTTCCTCTGCTCTGACAGTCAGTAGGGAGGGACCATCAGTTTTGAGTTATGCGCTGTGTTGTGTTTTAGATGTTGCTTCAAAATGAGAGGAACAAGCTCCCCAGTTCCCTTGGCTAGACAGATCCAGGCTCCATCACCTCTGCTACCCATGTCTGCTCAGACAGGACCTCTGGTTTTACTTACTTCCAGATTTGCTCTTCAAGCAGCTGTTTTCTTGCTGCCAAGCGCTTGATATCCCGCTAGACAACATGAAGTATCGCAGCATGGACCCATGAGTGTATAAATGGGATGTTAATGAAAGGCATTCCCAGCAGAGTGATCCTGACTAGAACTGTGTGCAGACACAGGGTTGGATCTCTTTGGCATTCGTAAGGGGAATGAAAAATGGAGATCAACATGGCAAACAGCACCCTGAGGACTAGGTTGGGTTTCTTACTGGCAGGGAGTCAACGCTTTCGCAGAATACACCCAAAACATTGTTAATGTGATTTGTTTAACCACCGCTCATAAGGAAAATTCATTGCCTCTGGGCTTCCGTGGGATAAAAGGAGGTTGGGTTTTTCTCCGTTGCTAAACCAAACTGCAGAGATGCTGCTGATCCCAGTTGTTATCGTATAAGGTTTTTTCCTTGTGAAAGATCAACATAAAGCTTGAATAAGACTAGGAGTACATGAGCTTGTCTCAGCTTTTGGGACAAAGCGAGCTTTCTCTACTTAGGGCATTTTGTTCTGTGATGTCTAATTGATACACAGATGAACCCGCTGTCCTCCTGCTCATTGCCAATGCACACAGAAATAACAACTGTGTGGGACTCAGAACAACATTGATTTGCTGTAGACATGGACTCGAAAAGTCTTTTCAGCCAGCCAGCTCCTGTTATACTTAAACGTCAGTTTCCACGCTCTAGGATATTTCGAATCTTTGGTAGGTCATCCAGGTCTAAAGATGCCTGTCTCTCTTGACAGAGTTTACTGCGTGTCTCGCAGGGCTGTTCAGCTTACTTGGATTCTGGCAAAATTAAGAGCGTGCTGAAAGGTACCTGATTTTAAGGAGCCTAGAGGAGTAAAGTCTTTTATTTAGTGTGTGAGCAGGTATCATGACTAAAGACTTAGTTACTAATGGCTCCGAGAGTGTCGGAGCTTGAATTCTCTCCAAGTGCCTTCCGTCCTGGAGGCTTCACCTCTGCTCCCAGGACTCACATCATCTTTGCCTTCCTATTTCTCCTTTTATCCAAAGGATGAGAATGTAGGATAAAATCATAGAATCATAAGGTTGGAAGAGACCTCTGAGATCATCGAGTCCAACCATGCCTGTGCCCCTACTAAACCATGTCCCTAAAATGCGCATGCAGCATTCTCAGTTCTTACCGCTGATGCACAGACAGATATTCCTGTTCAGTTTTCTGCAGTAGCTGTCCTGAGTGACTCTTTCTAGGGCACAACACCCCACTGTTAGGCACGTTCTGGATATCCTGGAATGTCAGGTCTGGGGTGGTGTAAGTAGAAATAATCTGAGTCTACCCTACAACTTCACTTCATCCCAGAGAGACAGACCACAGCTGATGTTGGGCTGGTCCATAGTGATCTACCCCAGGGGGAGTCTGGATGTACAGCCTAACAGTTATTTATTCCTGTAGGAAGCAGCCCTCTAATTAAAAAAGAATGTGCTTCAGAGAATGGACTCCCCCCAAAGCTTAAAGATAAGCTAAAATGCAGAAACTATGTCTGTTTCAAGTTTTCTGCAGTGCTTCGTGGTCAGCAGTGACTGGTTTGTAAGGTGGAGATGTTCCCCAAAATGCAGGTTAATCCTTTTCCTCCTCCTTTACTGGCAGCTTAGCTCTGAATACCTTCCTGTCTGCCTGATACACAGCCAGAGGGTTCCTCACCTGTGCAGGCTTCAGACTTGTCTGGCTTAGACTGAGCAGGGAAGTGGGTTAATTTTACAGAACCTCTTTTTTTGCCTTAGATCCTACAAGGCAAGTAAAGAATATGTGTGATATTCATAAATTTGATTCTGTGTACTGCCTAGAGTCAGGTAAGATGAATAATACAAGAGCAGAGATCGAAACAGTGATACATTTATAATCATGAATTTTCATGTTGGAAGGGACCATTCTGGGCTGATCTCTGGTGAATGTAAGCCCCTTAAACTTCACCCTGTCACCTCTGTACTGAGCCTACTAATTTGCATTTGCCTAATCCATGTTTTCCAAAGAAGTATTCAAGTCTGGATTCAAAGCCACCAAGGAACAGGAACTCCTTTGCATCCCTTGGGACCAGTTCCAGTGACTCATCACCCCCTTTTTAAAAGTTGGGCTTTATTTCCCATTTGAATTTGCTTGGCGTATGGCTCCTGGCTATCAGTTTTGGTGATGACTTTCTGTTAGATCAAAGAGCCCTTTAGCTTCAGCAGCTTTTGCTTGAAACAATATTTGTCCACTGCTGTCAACTTCTCAGCCTTTTTTTGTGTGTTGTTATCACAATAATTTGATTCAGACTTTCTAGTCTCCCCCCTTAAAGTACTTTCTACAGCCTTCAGATCTGTGCTAGTGGATATATTCTACACCATCTTTTTCTGATATTCTTATGCCAATCCAGAGGCACGTGCATCATTCCCTCTGATGCACAGACAGATATTCCTGTTTGGTTTTCTGTCAGAGGATGGCAGTAGCTGTCCTGAGTGACTTTTTCTAGGACACAACATCCCATTATCGGGCATGTTCTGCATCTCTTCAATAATTTTATATTTGATTCTGTTAAAATATAACACATTGGATCTAATACTGACTCCCACAGATGCCCACTAGAAATACTTTCTTCAGCGTCAGTCTCCTTCAGATGGCTCCTTTTTGAAACCTGTCAGCTAGTCTCCTGCTAAACCATCTTAATGTGTGTGGTACTGACATTGCACATCCTATGGAACCCTATGAAAGTCAAACATCAAAATCTAGTTACATTGTGTTACAACCATGCGGGCAGCTTTATCAGACAAATGTAGAATCGTGCCAACTAGTAAAATCAATTTTCGACGCACCTGTTCCATTTACAAGTGCCTCAACTGAAATTAATATTATGCCTATTCTTCAATGCTTAATGAGTTGAAGCCTGTATCAGATTTTCCATTATTTTCCCTGGAATTTATGTCAATCAAACTAGCATGTATTTATGAGGCTCATCATTGTATATCTCGGCTGACTATTGGCACAGTGCTTTGGTATTCCAGACCTGCCCCAATGCTCCAGCACAGATTATAAATGAACATCAGTGGGCCAGCAATTTACTCAGCCAGCTCGTTAAGGACTCTTGGGTACAACTGTTTAGCCAAGCTGATTTTAGACTGTTTATCTGTAGCAGATGGTGTTTCCAATTCTCCTTGATTACTGATGAGAAGAAGGCACTTCATTGCCCCCCACAGCTCATCTTATGGGTGCATCCCCCTGCCATTGTCCAGGAACTGGCTGCCAAACACTTTGACCCCTTCTGCAGCTGGCAGTTGGCTTGGTATTGGCCATCAGTGGAAGGGAATGATAAAGTCAACTGTCCTGCTGCAGAAGAGGTTCATCATACATTGCTTATGCAGATATCACTCCTAATGGGAGAGAGACCCAAACACACCCACAACTCCACAATTTCTCCCTGAGGTTGTGCACCTTGTATTTTATTCCTACACCCAACAGAAAGTGAGATTTGTCCATTTAATCTTGTTCCGCCCTACAGGTATAAGCTCAAGCCTCCGTGCTTCTCTGCTCATGTGTTCCAGCCCTGTTCTCTCCTGTTTTCTCCCGGTATAGCTGTCTCTATTAACCAAAGATTTCACAAATATAATATTTTGTGATTTGTCAGGTTGAAATGAATGAGTGCACAGAGGTCAATTTTTTCATAAGTGAAAGGCTAATGCTGGACTGTTCAGGATGAGGTTTATTTTTGGCCTTTTCTTGAGTCAGTGAGGATATTTAATGGACATTTCTGCAAGGTCAATAGGCATATACTCAGAATGTTCCCTGTCAGCTGAAGTCATCTAGGATATTTCTAGATCACAGGAGTTAAACAGCCAATATTTGAACAGGTGACCTGAGAGGAAACACCAGTGATTCAGTAGTCGTGGTCCTTCTTTCTGAGTGACTGCTGAAATGTGACATCAAATGGTGCTGTGCTGCTGGAGGACATGTTTTTAATTTGAAATATTAAAACCAACTTGAGCATTTGTGGCTATTTAAAATCCCAAGATACTACCACAGAATCACAGAATGGTTTGGATTGAAAGAGACCTTAAAAATCATCCAGTTCCAACCCCCTCTGCCATGGGCAGGGCCATTTCCCACCAGATGAGGCAGCTCAAGACCCCATCCCACCTAGCCTTGAAATTCAGTATATTGTACCAAATGATAATCCAGTTAGGATTCGTTTAGTTGACTTCCCTACATTGCTTCTGCCATTCAAAGTCAGGAGGATGTCCCGTTCCTTTCCTAAAGCTTTCAGAAGTAGCAAGTTACTGACTGATTGAGGGATCTCCAGAGGATATTTTTAGGGTGGAATTAAGATGCCTAGATTTGTATCCTGTGGATTTCTTGTATCAGTGCATTATAACCATGGGCTTTTCCACCATGTAGAATGCATATTTCCCTTCAGACCAGTTTAAGGTAAACAAAATACATCCAACCATCCGGACTGAGAGCCAGTGTTGACTTATATGGAGGATTCTGATGACGGGCAGCTCCTGTTCTGAGATGAAGGCTTAGTGGATGTGACAGTCCCTCTCAAGTAAATACATAATAAGTGCGAAGATCTGTTGGAAAATTGTCTTTCTGCTCCACAGGGAGAGCTGAATCACAAGAGAGAGAATGGGAGCACAATATAATAAGTGATCTATAATAACACTTCAATCTGTTGCACATAGCAGAGCATCTTATTTATTTGTCACACAGACTCATTTCCTGAAGCAAAAGGCACTTTGAGACAACATCTTTCTCCAAGGATCAGCTTTCACTGCCAGCTGCATGTAGGGGGCTTAAGGGGCAGCTGAAAGCATTGCACTACCCTGCAGCAGCATCCCCAGCACTCAGCTCCCTACAAACACACAGCCATCATAAATCCTTTCTCCCTGTGTTGTTTCTTGCAGGTAAACTATGACCACTTTACTATTAGTGTTTGTGTGTTTGCGAGCCATCACAGCAGCCATCTCTGTGGAGCTCTCAGGTACGTGACCTGGGCTATGGGAAAGTGGGACTGAGCAATGTGCTGCACTCTGATCCCATCCCTGAGCATGGGCAGCTGCCAGGAATAAGTGTACACAAGATCCGATCTCCGTACACACAAGGCCCCCCTGTTTGGATGGCTTCTATCCCACAGCCTCTCACTATTCTTGTATTTGGGGAGCCAGGGAGTTAGCTCTAGGCAAAAGCAGATTTGGGGGGAAATTAAAGGAATTCTGGCATTCCCCTTTTTAAACTCTATCCGGTGTGATCCCGTAGCATGGGCAGCAGCTACGCTGCACTACTCCATTCCCACATCCAGAACTGGTCCAAACCCCAAAGCCAACCATGGCGCAAGGGTCATAGTTGTAACTTCCCTTTCTGCAAGTTATTTTCAGCAGGCTGGACCAAAAATCGTATGTCTATTCATGTGGGTACGGGTTTGCAAACAGATACAAGCATTGGAGTATATGGAAGAGCTGGATATTTTGGATTAAAAGTGTTATTGGTGTAACCGTTGTTTTATTTGGGAACTGGCAGACAGGAGTGATGGCCTGGAAGTGAAGATACCTGAGCAGTCTCCCCTGCGTGTTGTCCTGGGAAGCTCCCTGAACATCCCCTGCTACTTCAACATCCCAGAGGAACAAGACACCAGTGCTCTCCTGACCCCACGGATCAAATGGAGCAAACTCTCAAACGGGACCGAAGTTGTCTTGCTAGTGGCCACCGGTGGGAAAATCCGTCTCAACACCGAATACAGGGAGGCGATTTCTTTGCCCAATTACCCTGCCATCCCCACTGATGCCACTTTGGAAATCAAGGCACTGAGATCCAACCACACCGGGATTTATCGCTGCCAAGTGATGTATGGGATTGAGGACAGACAAGACACAATAGAGGTCCTTGTGAAAGGTGAGATCCTGCTCTTGCTCTTTCGTCTCAACAATTTGCTGCCTGGCCTGGGCAGAAGGGAGTACTGCTCTCCCCATAAGCATGAACCCTTTCGGTCAGGTCATAGATAAGGCAATGGGTCAGTGAGCAGAAGCCACGGGCCAGGCATTTATTTTAGCAGGCTAGAACCAGACTAAACAAACCAAAAAAGTGACTCACGGCAGAATATGTGACAATGAAATAACTCCCCTGGCAGAAGGTGAGTTACAGAGACGGCAAGATGGTATCCTTGGCAGGAGGTGGTACTGGATACACTGGGCTATTGCTCAGAGGGGTGAAGGTGGAGCAGGGTGGTTACAAAGCCTTTTCATTTCTTCCAGACATTTTAGGAGGTGGGATGCCCTCAGCTGGAGAATCGGTCTGTTCTGGAAAAACTTTCCCATGCAAAGCCCATCCTAGCAACAGATGGGATAAAGTAAAAACAGTTATTGTTTCCTAGGTGTCTGTACAGTGATTGACACTCTGCACCCTTGGTCCTAAGCAGGACCTTTGGAGGTGATAACTTTTAAACCTGCACAGCAGCACCGCCCCTGCTCTGCCCCACTGGCTGGTTTCTGAACCGTGCATTAAAATGCTGCACAGAGCTGTACCAGGAAAGTACTGAGTCCTTCTGACGGTGATGTAGCTCTGTGTGCTGGGTGATGAGTGTGCTCGCACTGTTCACACTGTTATTCAGGTACTGGCTTTTAATAGACTGTGACTTTGTTACAGCACCATGGGAGAGCAGTCGCTGTCCTAGATCATCACTGTGTTCCACAATGTCCTGTGAAAGGCACCCATCGAGTCACCCTTTGCTTGAGATGCTCAAACCCAGACAATCAGCATAAACAATGTTTCTAGTCAACGTGTGATATGTGTTTTTTGAACCCATAACTTATTTGGAAGGAAAAGGGCTGGTTGCTCTCTAGCAGACATCGGAGTGATGGCTGTTGTGTTTTCCAGGCATCGTATTCCACTACAGAGCAATCTCCACAAGGTACACCTTGAACTTTGAGAAAGCAAAGCAGGCTTGTATCCAGAACAGTGCTGTCATTGCAACGCCCGAGCAGCTGCAAGCTGCCTATGAGGATGGGTACGAGCAGTGTGATGCCGGCTGGCTGGCTGATCAGACTGTCAGGTAATGAACAGTGGAGGGGAAAAGAAAGTGACAGCAGGGTCATTAGGGAAGGGCTTCTGTAAAGAAAATGAAAATGTTTGATAAATAGTTGCTAAATAGCAGCTGTTGTAACTGCTGGTGTGCAGAGGGAGGTGGTGGATTACAAGCCATTCTCTTCCAGGAGAGACTCTACAGTAGGAAAGCAGAGTGACTGCTGGCCTCCTCAGCTGGTGGTGCCAGCTGAGTGGGCAATGGCTTAATCCTGATCCTTCATCCTCCTTGAACTAAATATACGATAGGCCAAGATCAAAAGTGTGGCTCAACCCTACTGAGCTGTATTTCCCCCACGGGGGAAGCACCTTGCCTTGATGTGTTTGGCCGGTGCTCCCAGGGGGCTGCTGCACGCAGGACCATCAGATGGATGGCAGGACAGCAGACCATCCTTCCCCTTCCCCATAATCGAGGAAAAGGCATAAATCATCATACTCACTACAGCTGCCAGGGTGCTGCCCCTCCGCTCCTCACGCATCCTCTCTCCCCCAGGTACCCCATCCACTGGCCCCGGGAGCGCTGCTACGGTGACAAGGATGAATTTCCAGGAGTGAGGACCTACGGTGTCCGCGAGCCAGATGAAACCTATGATGTTTACTGCTATGCAGAGCAAATGCAAGGTGATTTGTTGCTTCTGCTGTTTCTAGATGCAGAAGCAGCCGTAGCTCTAATCATGCCTTGACTGGACAACAGTAAACACAGAGGCAAAGGGTCTAGAGGCAAGACAGGTTACAGATGGGAAAGCACGTACCCCAGCAAATTCTCTACAGTCTTTTAGACTTTGGACAATTTTAATGTCAAATGACTAATACAGTGCAGAGGGCAGAGTCTGTCTAACCTTCCCCACGCCATCCGGCATGTCTCTAGTCATCCATTTGAAGGGGTGTCATTCAGAAGTGTCCATCACCTATGCTTATGATAAGGATCCATTGAAATATCCAGCACATCAGAACTCAAATTTTTCTTTCTCCTCCTCCTGCCCAGTGGCTCCAGCTGCTTTGGGATGTTTTGCTCCAGTCTATATTTGGCCTGTAAGACTCCGTTTCTTCTGATCTTTCTAAACAGTCACTAACACGCTGTTGCTGTTTAGCTGTAACACACAGGACTTTTCATCTTATCCAGAGTCTCAGGAGTAGGAAGGTAAAAGAAAGGGAATTAGGATTAAATTCTACAGCTAATTTTGTGCTAACGGATGGTGTGATTTCAGGTAAAGTCTTCTATGCCACTGCACCTGAGAAGTTCACCTTTCAAGAAGCTTTTGAAAAATGCCGCAGTTTGGGAGCCCGTTTGGCCACCACAGGAGAGCTGTATTTGGCTTGGAAGGATGGCATGGACATGTGCAGCGCAGGCTGGCTGGCCGACCGCAGTGTCCGCTACCCCATTTCCAGAGCACGGCCCAACTGCGGAGGAAACTTGGTGGGCGTGCGGACAGTGTACCTGTACGTCAACCAGACAGGGTACCCTCACCCTGACTCGCGCTACGATGCCATCTGCTACAGCGGTGAGTGCATCGGGGCTGATGGGACTAAGCAACGTGTCTCCACACACCAGAAAGCAGAAGCTTCCTGGCCAGAGCTAACCTCTTGCTTCTTTAATTTAGATTGTTCTTAAAAAAGGGGGGAAACCAGGTTTGAACTGAGTCCTCTCTTCATGTTCAAGTAGGAAGCAGATCCACAAACTGCATGAGTGCCTGAGCTGCACAAGGGACTCTGAGTAGGTGGCTGTACCACAGCCCTATTCACTCCTCCCACACCTTCCAGCTTTGGTGGCTCTCCTGGAGACACAGAGCAGATAAGCACACACAAGAGTTTGAAGGTTGGAGATGTAAGAGAAGAAAAAAAGAGAACTGATTCTGAACATGTGTATATTGGTGTGATGTGGTACAGACACGTGCCTGTTTCCATGCTGGGATAGATCAGACACTGCAACAGTCTCTGACAATGAGAAATGTGGAAAAATTGTGCCTAGGAAGTCAAGAGCATCCCAGCTACTCCCCCTTTTTTCTAACTGCACACTACTCCCTGCAGCAAGAAGGATGCAAAGCACAGCAGACTATTCAGGGAAAGCAGAGGCTGACATTCAAATAGGATTGCTATCTTTAAAAAAATAATAACAATATTTTAAGATATGTTTTGAAATGCCTTTGATACAACGTATTGCTCCAAGACGCACGCACGATCAGGGTATCAGGAGGCCCTGTAAAACCAACCAGACCCCTTGGAGGTATCCAGGTATGTGGCCGAACCAAACACTGGTCCACAAAGCCACAGCCTTCAGGTTACCTCAGGGTCTGAAATTGCTGAGTACAGCCAGTCCTTGCCTGAGCATCTCTATCTAATTCTCTGGGTCTCATGAGGGCTGAGAGGTACTGGCTAAAATGAAGTAGCAGGAAAATGGAATTGGAAATAAATAGAGCAGGGAAAGCAGTATTAGGGGAAAAGCCTGGCACTGTCTCATTATCTTTGCCTCCTCAGCCGAGACCTGCCTTGCTGTGTATCCAAATGTCCCATCCCTTCCTCACCTGCTCGGTTCTGTTTTAAACCCTCATCCTTGCTGCAGGCTGACCTGCTCAGTGGCACCTTAAGCAGGTTCACCTACACCCAAGGGAAGTAACTGGTCAGAAAAGGGATTTGGGAGGGGAAAGGAGGGAGCTGTTCGAATGCGTTTGCTACAGCAAGTGGCCCGGGCTGTCCTGGTGATGGGGATACTTCCATCTGGTGAGCTCTGAAGTCATCACCTGGGCAGAGCAGAAGGAAATGGTGATCCTGGTGGGACTTCATGTGAGGATGGAGTCGTCTTTCTCTCACAGCTCACACCTGCTGTGGAGGTTATCCAAGCTCCCCTACTTCCCACCGGCCACCTTGAATTCCTTGCAGCCGGCACTAGAGGTCAGTGCAGACTTGGATATGGGCAAGGTGCGCCAGGGAAGGTGGGCAAGACAAGCCCTTTCTGCTTCACCAGCTGCGGAGCACGTGGTGGCTCTTTGCCTCTAACTCAGGAACATCCCCCCCCCCCCCCCCCCCCCGTGCTCAGGTGTTGTAGAGAACCAGAGTGGAGGGAGGAAAAGCATCTCTTCGAACAGACCGTCATGATTTCCCTGCACCTCGCAGAGCCTGTAAACTCTCAGCTTTCTCGGTGGCAGCAGTAAACCCTGCTAGACTGACCTTGTCCTCTCTGATCGCTGCTTTGTCTCTCGCTCCAGGAGACGACGTTGAGACTCTGATCCCATGGCAGTTCATCGATGAAAGGGGCAGCGAGCTGGGCAGTGGTTTCACTGTCCAGACTGTCACCCAAACTGAAGTGGAGCTGTCTCTGCCACGCAACGCCACAGAGGAAGAGGCCCGCGGCAGCATCGCCACCCTGGAGCCCATTGAGATCACACCCACTGCCACCGAGCTGTACGAGGGCTTCACCGTCCTACCTGAGCTCTTCACCACCGGTGTCACAGTAGAGACAGCTGCCCCAGAGGAGGAGAACATCACCAGGGGGGTTTTCACAGGACTGTGGACTGTACCTGAACAAGTCACCACCACAGCCTTAGACACTGCCATTACCACCGAAACAGCAGAGACAAGCTCCATGGAAGAGGTCGTGGGAGTGACTGTCACACCAGCACTGGAGTCTGCCTCAGCATTCACAGTAGAAGATCAGCTCGTGCGAGTGACAGCAGCCCCCGGTGTTGGTCTCCTTCCTGAGCAGCCCATCTCCCCCACAGGTAAGTCACCAGGACTCCGAGAAGCCTCAAGTTTGGTAACCTTTCAGCTGCAAACAGCCTGAGCTTCTGCTGTTGCAGAGGGTGTCAGGTCCCTGGCGGTGGGCTGATGCTTGGGGCTACAGTGGTCACACTGCACTCTCACGTGCTTCTGGGTCCAGGGAAGGGCAAAGTCAGGTCAGGAAGATCCTAGGGGAGAGCTAAGGAAATTGCCAGAATGTCACCCTTGGTGACAGTGGAGTTCAATGAATGAGGCATCTTCATCAAAATAGGTTTGATGGGCACTGGTTCTTGCTCTGTTGTTGGGAAGACCCTTTCTGGTCACACATCTCAGTGAAGGGGAGGTCCTATATCTGGTGTCTCACCACAGCTTCTCTTCCCCTAGGTGTGGTGTTTCACTACCGTGCTGCCACTAGCAGATATGCCTTCTCCTTCGTCCAAGCCCAGAAGGCCTGCCTGGAGAACAATGCAGTTATTGCCACTCCCGAACAGCTCCAGGCTGCCTACGAGGCTGGCTTTGACCAGTGCGATGCTGGCTGGCTGCGGGACCAGACAGTCAGGTAAAGCTATAGTGACTTGGAGAAGACTCCTGACCGAACTGAGGCTCTACTTTGGTCTCTCCTGCAGCTCTGTTCATCAGCTTCTAAAGCTTTCCTGACCTAAGGCTGTGTCCAGGCTATGATAACTATTGGCCAATAGACATGTTCTACAATTTTCCTACTTGTTTCCTGCAGTAGAGAGCTCCCCTGACATGTAGGAAAAGTGTTGGAAAGTTTGTACTCGTTCCCACAAGCTTTGTGTGGTCCAAGTATGTTGGAGATTCTGAGCACTTCTGACAGCTGTCCTGCTCCCAAGTACACTAAAGTGGTTCAGTCCAGGGTACATAATGGTGACCTTGGGTGATGTCCTCTCTTTTTCTTTTGGTAGGTATCCCATTGTGAATCCTCGAAGTAACTGTGAAGGAGACAAAGAGAACTCTCCGGGCGTGCGTTCCTATGGCATGCGCCCTGCCTCAGAGACCTACGATGTCTACTGCTACATTGACCGCCTCAAGGGTACATTACCTCTCTTCCTCTGGGCACAGCTGTGGAGCAAAAATGTGCTTCACACCTCCATATCTGCATGCACGTGGGTGGGATGCAGGGCCTCACATCTATTTTCTCTCCCTGCTTCAGGCGAGGTGTTCTTCGCAACCCAGCCAGAGCAGTTCACCTTCCCAGAAGCTCAGCAGTATTGTGAGAGCCAAAACGCCACGCTGGCCTCTGTTGGCCAACTCCATGCCGCCTGGAAGCAGGGCCTGGACAGATGCTACGCGGGCTGGTTAGCTGACGGCAGCCTCCGCTATCCCATCGTGAGCCCCCGTCCCGCCTGCGGGGGGGATGCACCTGGCGTGAGGACTGTATACCAACACTACAACCAGACAGGCTTTCCCGACCCACTGTCCCGGCATCATGCCTTCTGCTTCAGAGGTACCCTCCCACCCTTTGCAGAGCATGTAGACCTGTCTCCTTGGGGGGAAATGGGAGGCTGGGCACATCTGGGTGCCAGTTGGGTGTGAAGCATCTCATTGGCATCTTGGATGATTAATTTTTGGAAACTCCCTCCAATACCTTTTTGTTCCAGCTCTTCCACCTGTGGAGGAGGAGGGGGTCACCTCATTCTTTGAAGAAGATATGCTGGTGACCCAGGTGATTCCTGGAGTGGAGGGAGTGCCCTCCGGGGAGGAGGTGACCATGGAGACAGAGTTTGCCACTCAACCTGAGAATCAGACAGCCTGGGGGACAGAAGTCTTTCCAACCGACGTGTCACTGCTCTCAGGTGGGTCAGGGCTTCCCTGTCTCCTGGGTCATGCTTGGCTGGTGTAGTAGGGTTGGGACACTCCCAAAATAAATGGGCTGTATCCTTGCTGAAGAGAATTCCCTCTAAATCTAGACAATTAACACCATATTATCAAAGTCTGAGGCTGTGCACACTTATTGACCTTTTGTCTAGAACTAAACTAAATGACCACCAGAACAGCACACACAGTATTGCCAAAGCACTTTACAAAATGTATTGGTTTGTGTCTGGGATGGGGAAGCCAAGCTAGAAACACATCTCAAGCCATGCCTTCTAGGGAGGACAGAGCTGCAGTGCAGTCAGGGCAGCACCAAATTTTTTCTCTTCCACAAGTTATCTGCAGGGAATCAGTAGCTTGGTTTTGACAGCTGGGAATTGGTGTCACTTTTGTCATCATCCCATGTCAGAAGATCGTATATTCTGTCAGCTTCCCAGAGATATTTATTTTATAGTTGTTTAAGATATGATGTTCCTTAACAAATTTGAAGGAACCAAATTATTTCTGCAAGCACATAGGACTTTGATACCAGTTTGCAGGTAAAGTCAATCAGGAAATGGTTAAAAGTTTCTTTAAAACAATTTAGTAAATAATTTTCCTATCATCCCCTTTTTATTCGCTCTTTCCTCTCCAGTGAGTCCATCTGCTTTTCCTCCAGCTACGGTAATACCAGAGGAAACAAGTACGAATGCTTCAGTCAGTGAAGTGTCAGGGGAAGTGACAGAATCTGGAGAACATCAAGTCAGTGGTGAATCTTCGGCATCTGGGTGGGCATCTGGAGTCCCAGACACAAGTGGAGAAACAGCTTCTGGAGTTTTTGAATTTAGTGGAGAACACTCAGGGATTGGAGAAAGTGGATTACCATCGGTAGACCTGCATGCTAGTGGCTTTCTACCTGGAGAAAGTGGGCTACCCTCAGGAGACCTGAGTGGTGTGCCTTCTGGCGCTGTTGACACGAGTGGCTTACCTTCTGCGGAGGAAGATGTGTTGGTGTCTACTTCAAGGATACCAGAAATTAGTGGGATGCCATCTGGAGTGGAAAGCAGTGGGCTGCCTTCTGGATTTAGCGGAGAAATCTCTGGCACTGAGCTAGTCAGTGGCGTGTCAACTGGAGAGGAAAGTGGACTTGCCTCTGGTTTTCCTACTGTCTCTCTTGTGGATACCACGTTGGTGGAAGTCATTACAACAGCACCAGAACGGCGAGAGGAGGGAAGAGGGTCCATCGGAGTCAGTGGTGAAGATCTGTCAGGGTTCCCATCCACTGAGTGGGTCACCAGTGGTGGAGCCCACGGGTTACCCTCAGGAGCTGAGCTCAGTGGGGAGCCCTCTGGAGGGGCTGAGCTCAGTGGGGAGCCTTCTGGGGTGCCTGACCTCAGCGGGGAGCCTTCTGGGGTGCCTGAGCTCAGCGGGGAGCCCTCCAGAGGGCCTGAGCTCAGCGGGTTGCCCTCAGGACTGGATATCAGTGGAGAATCATCTGGAACACATGAGGTCAGTGGCCTGGTGGACATAAGTGGCCTAACTTCTGGTATCGATGGAAGTGGTGAGGCCTCAGGCGTTACCTTCGTAGATACCAGTTTGAAGGAAGTGACAACAACCCCATCAGTTACAGAAGCAGAAGCAAAAGAGATTTTGGAAATCAGTGGATTGCCTTCAGGAAGTGAAGATGCATCGGGCATGGTATCTGGGAGTTTAGACATCACTGGTGAACCTTCTGGGCACGTAGACTTCAGTGGGAGTGCTTCTGGAATGCTCGAGACAAGTGGACATCCGAGTGGAGTGATTGACAGCAGTGGAGCAGCCTCTGGAGTTGATGTTACCAGTGGCCAACTGTCTGGAGAGGAAAGTGGGCTCACCTCTGGCTTTCCCACAGTCTCTCTTGTGGACACCACTTTGGTGGAAGTTGTAACACAGACGTCAGTTGCACAAGAGGTGGGAGAAGGGCCATCTGGGATGGTAGAAATCAGTGGATTTCTCTCTGGAGACAGAGCGCTATCTGGAGAAGGGTCTGGAGCCATGGAGACTAGTGGGTTTCCTTCAGGGACCGGAGACTTCAGTGGAGAGCCATCTGGGATCCCATACGTCAGTGGAGATATTTCTGGAGACACAGATCTAAGTGGGAAATCATCAGCAGTGACTGATATTAGTGGGGAGGCCTCAGGGCTTCCAGAAGTCACTTTAGTCACTTCTGATTTAGTAGAAGTTGTGACAAGACCAACGATATCAGAGGAACTGGGTGGGGAAACAGCTGTCACTTTTCCCTACGGTTTTGGGCCAAGTGGTGAGGCCTCTGCATCTGGTGAACTGAGTGGGGAAACATCTGCATTGCCAGAAAGTGGCACAGAAACATCAACAGCTTATGACATCAGTGGTGAAACATCCACATTTCATGAAACTAGTATAGAAACATCCACAAATCAAGAAATCAGTGGGGAAACATCTGGGTTTCCTGAAAGTAGTGTAGAAACATCCACAATTCGTGAAATCAGTGGAGAGACATCTGGATTTCCTGAATTTAGCATAGAAACATCAACAATTCAAGAAATCAGTGGGGAAACATCTGCATTTCCAGAAATTATAGTAGAAACATCCACAAGTCAAGAAGCCAGGGGTGAAACATCTGGCTATCCTGAAATTATCATAGAAACATCCACTGTTCAAGAAGGAAGTGGGGAAACGTCTGCGTTTCCTGAAAGTAGCGCAGAAACATCCACAATACAAGAAGTCAGTGGAGAAACATCTGCATTTCCTGAAATTAGAATAGAAACATCCACAAGTCAAGACATCCGTGGGGAAACGTCTGCGTTTCCTGAAATTAGAATAGAAACATTCACAACTCAGGAGGCCAGAGGTGAAACATCTGGCTATCCTGAAATTAGCATAGAAACTTCCACAGTCCATGAAATAAGTGGAGAAAGTTCTGCGTTTCCTGAAATTAGAATAGAAACATCCACAGTCCATGAAACCAGTGGAGAAACATCTGCTTTTCCTGAAATTAGCATAGAGACTTCTACAGTCCATGAAATTAGTGGAGAAACGTCTGCCTTTCCCGAAATTAGCATAGAAACATCCACAGTCCATGAAACCAGTGGAGAAACATCTGCTTTTCCTGAAATTAGCATAGAGACTTCTACAGTCCATGAAATTAGTGGAGAAACGTCTGCCTTTCCCGAAATTAGCATAGAAACCTCCACAGTCCATGAAATGAGTGGAGAAAGTTCTGCGTTTCCTGGAATTAGAATAGAAACATCCACAAGTCAAGAGGCTAGAGGTGAAACATCTGCCTATCCTGAAATTAGCATAGAAACATCCACAGTCCATGAAACCAGTGGTGAAACATCTGCATTTCCAGAAATCAGCATAGAAACCTCAACGGTCCACGAAATCAGTGGAGAAACATCTGCCTTTCCTGAAATTAGCATAGAAAGTTCAACGATCCACGAAATTAGTGGTGAAACATATGCGTTTCCTGAAATTAGAATAGAAACATCCACAAGTCAAGAAGCCCAAGGTGAAACCTCTGCATTTCCTGAGATTGGCATAGAAACTTCCACAGTCCATGAAATCAGTGGAGAAAGTTCTGCGTTTCCTGAAATTAGAATAGAAACATCCACAAGTCAAGAAGCCCAAGGTGAAACCTCTGCATTTCCTGAGATTGGCACAGAAACTTCTACACTCCACGAAACCAGTGGGGAAACATCTGCCTATCCTGAAATTAGCATAGAAACATCAACAGCTCAAGAAGTAAGTGGAGAAACCTCTGCATTTCCTGAAACTGGTATAGAAACATCCACGAGTCAAGAAGCCCGTGGCGAAACCTCTGCATTTTCTGAGACTGACATAGGAACATCCACAGTCCACCGAAGCAGTGGAGAAGCATCTGCATTGCCTGCTGCTAACATTGAAACAGCTGCCACATCTTTGGCCAGTGGTGAGCCCTCTGGTGTTCCTGAGGAGAAGGAAATTCCTGATGCAACATCTGGAGCTCTGACACACTCAATCTGGGCCACTTCAGGAGAAACCTCTGCCCCAGATGTAACTGGTAGCGGTACTCCAGATGTTGAACCAACACAAGGACCCAGGAATCCTGAAGAGGCTCAGCTTGAAATAGAACCTTCCCCTCCTGCAGTGTCAGGACAAGACATGGAGACAGCTGTTGTTCTAGACAATCCCCATCTGCTGGCCACCACTACTGCTGCTCTGCCTCAAGTCTCACAAGAAGCAATAGATGCCTTAGGACCCACCACAGAAGGTACCGTGTCTTCTGGTATGGAAAGGAATGTGTTATGGAATGGAAGGGTGGGAGGGAGTGTAGCTGTCATTTGTTTGCTTATTCTACAGAAGAGAACATTAACAGAGAAGCAAATATGAACAAAACGTTATTGTGGTGGGAAGCTATAATGTGGAGGTTTTCACAACTCACGTTCAATAGCTTCTGTCTTAACAAATAATTGTCTCTGATTGTCCATGTAATGCAATTATCCAGCCACAATAACTGCATCCTCAGAAGCCTCCAGGACATCCCTCCTGCCTGCCCATGACAATTACAAGTCCCTGGGGAGAGCAAGAGAGGAGCAGTTCAAGGGAAGCACCAGGAGATGCCTATCTTGCCTTCCCCCACTGCGCTGTAGCAGTAGGTGTCAGTTGCTCCTCTCAGTTGCTGATCTTGTTGGACGAGGCTGCAGCCCAGCCATGATGAGCAGCTCAGAGGAGCTGGCACCTGCCAGGAACATGTTGGAGGCGTCATCTGCTTGTGCCCCCTGGGGTACTGAGGTTATCACGGGAACATATGCGAGCTCTCCTCTATGTGCTGCCAGAGGTGGGGGCTCAAAAAAGAGCACTCAGTGAATGGTCATTGAGAGCTGCCGTGACCTGGTCCCCGGCTGCGTTATAGCTGAGGAAGGCACTGGGGCACTCACACCCCCTCTGAAGTTGCTCTAAGCCATTGCTATAATCTAGAGAAAACAACAATTTTTTTCTTATTATGTGGAAAAAAGAGCAAAGGCTGCCAGAGGCTTCCACCCTGGCTAGTGGATGCAGCTGAGAAGTTGGTTAAGATGGGCTGCAAGTCTCTGTCCTGTTTTGTTTCTCTTTCCGCGATGTGTGGACTGGCTGCCTGTATCCCCGAGGGTTTCATAGCGCTTGCTCCAGAGTGGGAGGCTGGCCATGAGCCGCATTGCGGTGCCGAGGGGTAAGAGACAAAGCAAGCCAGCTGGGGACAAAAAATCTCTGTTCTCAGCATCATCTGCACTGAGTGTGATGTTGGTGTTTGGGCAAACCACTGCAGTCCCTTTGGCACAGAGCGCGGCTGCCCTCTGG
This sequence comes from Geococcyx californianus, assembly GCA_013389885.1. Classification (NCBI taxonomy): domain Eukaryota; kingdom Metazoa; phylum Chordata; class Aves; order Cuculiformes; family Neomorphidae; genus Geococcyx; species Geococcyx californianus. Next base: position 30,804 of record VWPV01029574.1, read on the forward strand.
TCTGTGTCTTATGCTGCTTTGTGCAGCTAGAATGGGCTAAATGTGTGAGACAATGCTCAGAGCATCGCCACCTCCAGTCAGCGCTGCTGATAAACACTCTTCCTCCCACCCTGCCCCTTTTTGGTGTTTTGCTCTGCCTTTGGTGGGACCCCTTGCTGCCAAGTATAAACAGATAAAGTGTTTCAGTGTGAATAACCATTTCTGGAGAAAAAAACTTTGCGAGCTTTCTGACGTGCATCACCCGAGCAGTGTTCAGGTGCCATGGAGGCATTAGGGTACTGCAATGAGAAGAAAACATGATGGGACCTTTTTGGGCTTACTGGTGACTGCTTCTTGGCCAAGGGAGGAGCCCTGTCCCAGGGACACAGGATGTCCCATGGCATCACTGGTTTCACTTTGCTGCAATCAGGAGCAGGGTCCTGGGGACAGACCCCATTTCAATGCCATCAAAGCTTGTGCTTTTATATGGAGGTCCTACGTATGCTCAGTTCTCCCTTCCCCCACTACCTCTTGAATTGCTTCTTTTTGGTTAATTTACACCATTCAACATGGGTAGCTCAGGACATAGTAAGGGTCGATAAGTGCAGAGCATTTCCGTCCCCAGAGTGGTCTGATTGACTCATTGCATTTCCCTCTACATCACTTCTCTCCCTTGGAGGAAACCGGTAATCACAAACCTTTGTTCAGTCCTGCTCGTAACACATTTGAGGTCTTGTCTGTCTCTGCTCAGCAGCTGCACAGCAGATGCTACAAGAGTGGGTGAGGGCAAGTCAGCAGGGCCATTCCTGTGGTGCTGGTCCAGCCTGGCACAACATCCAGGGCTTGACAGGGTGCTGCAGGAGTTACGCACACAAAAGCCCTCCTTGCACACCTAAAGTGCTCTGCTTGGGCCATAGCTCTTGCCATGTCCAAGGCCAGAGACAAAAACAAGCCAGCAAAGGCAGGGTTGACAGGAAGGAAGGAAACTGGCCAGTGAGGCTCAGCCAAAAAAGTAAAGAAAAAAATTGGCCCCAAAGTATGGTTTTGTTTCACAGCTTTTTCTTTTCATAAATTACCCACAAGGCAACTGCCAGATTCTCTGGAGCATTTGTTAGCCAACATTCTTGTGAAGTATTTTGAAAGAAAACCATGTGTTCAACAGCTCGTGTGCGGAGATGCTCGAAAAATGTTCTGAAATTGGAAAATGTTGTGTATTTGCAAGTCGTGGAGATGACGACGTAGCAGCTGGGGTTTCTTAGCAGGTGACAGGGAGAGGTAAGCGACGACTGCCTGAAGCTTAACTGTAGTCTCTTTATAGGCTAGAGGTGGGCTCTAGTATTACGTTTGTGGCTCGTGCTCCCAGCAGCGAAGATGTTCCAGGGTAAAGCTTCTCTTTCCTTGCTAAGCTGCTTTACTACAGTGTCCCTCTAGATTTGAATAGAGTCCTGGTCAGGGTTTGAAGGAATTTCATCCAAGCGCCAAGAAAATATATTGACCATGAATGTGCAGCACTCCTGCAACAAGTCAAGCTTCTTCTAAGGAATCAGAGCAAAGTGGTGATAGGAGAAGAAAACAAAACAAAAAAGGAAAAATAATCATAGAATCGCACCACGGAAAGTCCACAAGGAAGCTCCGTAGGCTTGAACCCAAAATTTTATTTCCCATGTTGCAGTTGCTTTTTTACTTGAAGGCTCCCAGTTTTGAAATTTAGCTCTTGCAAAACTACCAGTTCTAATCCCTGTGCCTTGTGCTGTGCGCAGGGCTTGTGGGATGTGATAGATGCCCATTAAGTGCAATTAATTTTGACTAGCACTAAAGCATGGCTGAAGCTAATTCAGTTTTTAAAAAGGAGCTTAGAGTGAGGAGCGGGGAGGCATGTGGCTGTTACCTTCTTGTCCTGTCCTCAAAGGGTTCCAGTTAGATCCAGCAGTCTTTTTAGTGGGATGATTTAAGAAGAATGATATTTTTCTGCTCTGCTGTGGCCTCTGTTTCTCTTTAAAAGCCAGAGCCAGAAGCACCAGAAGACCAAAGATTAACGCTCGGAGTGCCAGTATTTTTTAGTATTTAACCAAATTGAAGGCTACACATGGACATGTCTTGAGTCAGCAGATTGATTCCTCCATTAGGACAGAAACCCCACAAACTTGAGAATTGTCCATAGGCTTGGCTTCTTCACCCAGAGTTTTGCCAACTCAGCAGGTCTTTTACTTTTGGTAACATTTGAAGACAAATAATTATTAGCTGAAAAAAGAATGCTGGCACTTCAGTGAGAGGCTGTGGTTTGGAGCACTCGGACCAGTCAATGACAAGAACTTCACTCAAGTTGGGGGAAAACAGAGAAATGTGCTGAAATGGCAACTATTTATGTTAAGTTTTCCTTGTCTCCGGTGAAACGAGTTCATCAAGTTTGCTGCCTATGACCCCAACACAGCTGAAGGTTAGATCCAAATAAGGAAAGGTCTTGATGGGTTTTCCTCATCCTCCATGCCCTGCAAGACCAAGCAATAGAGTTTTGTTGGTCCAGAGAAGCTTCACCCAGAAGAAAAAAGTCTAGAAAACATTCACCCGATTCATAATGTTTCACCGAATGTGGAAAGGAGAAGATGGAAGTACCAATCCTGGCTGAGAGACAAGCACAAGCACAAACCATTTGTGGCTGACTGCCCAGATGATTTGATGTCTCCTGGAAATACTGTGTGGTTTGCATCAGAAGTTTATTAGTTTAATTAAAACCTTTCTCTGAAGAGGAAACCTATAGTCCTGGCTTGATGTCATACACATGAGTATCTTTAAGGTAGAGATGCTTAAAATTCCTGTGCCCTCCTTCCCTGAGAGTGCTGGACAAATGGAAGGTCCCAGCAGATCAACAAGTTCTCCTGGAAACTTGCTGTTCTCTAGACAAATACAGCTTTTTAAGGCTGTGGCAATATCTGCCCCTTCTGCTGCATGGAGTCTTTGGTTTAATTATTGCAGTTAATTATTTTAATGATTTAATTGCTCGTCATAAGTCATTACCTGGCTGAGTGATGTTCGATGCTAACATTTTGCTTCAAATATGAGATAAATGTTTTACTATTCTTTTCTTCTAGGAGTCACACTATAATCACTCCAATGTTTTTCTTCACTGTTTGAGCTATCAGATCGGCAGCTAAAGCTTCCCAGGAGTCTCTGAAAAGCAAATTTAACTTGTACCTGGATTTTTTTTCCTCAGTCTCTAGAAGATAATTATCTAGCTAGTCTCTGAGTCTCTGTTTGGATAACTGCACTTACAAGGAGACCTATAAAGAAACAGTGAGGGGCACAACGGGGACTGTTGGACATCCTGAAAACGCCTTGCAATTTAGCCTTACTTTTTGCTTTCTGCAGAATGAAAACAAGGGTTTAAATCCTGGGGTATATTTCTAAACTGGTTACTCACAGCTTCAGGAAAACCAAACGGTTGGTTCAGGGTTTTGAGTGATTGCGTCCTCCCGGTTCACAAGATGCTTCTCCTTAATAGGTGTTTCAAGCACGAAGCAGACCTTCATTAACGGGTGTTCTTGTTCCTCTTCCGTTGAGAGAGATGCATAAACTGTATTGTTTTAAAATGAGTTAGCACTGTTTCTAGTATTGTGTTCATAAGTTGGAATGAAGGATTTTAAAAGCATTTAGTTCTCACTACGGACACTGTGTGTTCCCTTTTGCTTGCCATTTGCCTTCGGAACAAAACCAGGACCAAACTATTTCTTCTTCATTTCTAAAGGATTTCTCTTTCCAGTTTCCATGATGTAGTACCGCAAATTGTTTTCAAGGATATTGGGAAAATACTTGTGTTTAGTTGCATTAAAAGAAAATAGTTCTGACTAAATATAGTTGATATCTGGCAATGTAAAAGAAATGCTAGGAAGAAAATGGTGAAACAAATTGAAAGTTTGCCTTGTAGCTGCGTAATTCCCCTTGCTTTCTCCAGCCAACAGTTTACATCTTCCAGATGCAAGACCTGTTTACATTGGATATTTTAATTGTTTTATTTTCAAAAAACCCCTAGAAGTTAGACCTTGAGTCCTGCTAGTAACAAAAAAGAGTCACCGCTGTGACAATAGATTTGAATAATCTTTTGCAACTTCTGGACTATATGAACTGCAGTATAAATCATCTTCTAGAGAGCTCCTAATTTTGCATTATCCTAAAAAAATGAGTTAATAATGTTTTAAATGGGCTTCCTATTCTTGGTAATGCAAGGCATTTTCTTCCCTGTCTTCGTTTTAGAGCTGAGGCTCTTGAAAGCCTCTGTTCTACATCCCATGCCTATCACTTGTCCTTTGTTAGCAACGGGTAATAATAGCAGTAGTCTTGTGGTCTTGTTGGTTGATAAGCACTTGAGCTGCATTTCAAAGCACAGCTGACTACTTGTGTGACTGCTCACCCAAGCACATAAATAGTTCAAGACTGCGTAAGATCCTTGAGTGTCGAAGTATCTGGCAGCTGGTGCTCTGGAAGTGGGGTCTCGCTTCATGCTGAGCAGAGCCGGCCCACCTAATGTGCTGCAGGCTTTCAGCTGGCTGAAGAGATGTACAGTGATTTACTAACCTCCTCTAGCTCTAAACTCTGTGGAAGTGGATATATTTATGGTACATAAAAGGCAGTGAAGAAAAAAGGCCAAGCACTGCGTAATAGATGGGATTATTTTGTTTTACTGGATTTCTCACATCCTGTAAATTACACGACTTTGATACAATGTCCTAGAAACAGTCATAAACTTGCTTGCAAGGGTTTCCAAAGACAACATCACTGCCAATATTACCCTTTAAAATTTACTTTTCTAAAAGACCTCCAGATTTTCTGGGAGGACCAGAATCAGCAGTGCTTCCTCCAACCCAGCTAATATATTTGAGTTTCCTGATATCAGCTTGGTGTTCCTTACAGATGGAGATGGGCTCACTGCTCCAAGAGCACAACAGGTTGAAGGCAGAGTTTGGTGTTTATGATCATCATGTGTTTAAAACCTCTTCTCCCCAGCCATTTTGCAGGATACATCGGGGAAAATACTTGTCTGTTTCTCACCTGTATTTGTTGTTTGTTTTTCCAACACTACCTACATGTATACACCCTTTCTCTATGTGTGATACATGAAAAAATATATATGTATATGGAAAGATACATAACATATATATTATACACAGAGATTTGTTTTTACAGTATATATAATATGTACAGTCATATTATAACAGTATGTATAATATGTGCAGTCATATTATATACAGTGGCTGTAAAAGGAAATACTGTTCCAGTGTTATTTCCCAGCTGGAAATTTGTGACGATGACTTTGTCCATGTGTGCCTGCTCCCTCCTCCTCCAAGACCAGGGATGGCAACTCATAGTGGGTCTCCTGCATCTCAGAAGAGATCCTGGACGTGCCAAGTTTTAGTCCACGCTGCTGAAGACAGCTGAAGGCTTGTTATTCCCTGTTAAACATTCTGCTTTAGCTCTCATATGTTCTTTGTTCCCACTTGTGCTTTCCACATCATGGAGCCTAACAGACAAAGGAGAGCATTTCCTTAATCGTTCAGCTGGAGCCCATTGGAATCAACCTGAACTTCTACTGCCACTGCTGTTGGGAAGCCCAGGAAGCCTCTCAAGTTGGAATCATCCCTCAGAATACCTCATTTCCCCTTATACTCTCTATCTTCTAGGAACTCCAAGCATGACTAATAAGGAACAGCCAGCCAAGTTCTGCTCCTCTCTTCTACTTAGGCCCGTGGCTTCCATTTTTTGCTGAAAAGTATTTATTAGGATCTTGGAAAAAACAGAATTTTCATGTTGCAGTGAACAAAGAAGTCCAGGGCATTCATGAGTATTTAGAAGGGCAACCCAGAGAGAAAAAATCCTTCTGTCAGTGAAGAACTGGCTGCAAAAGTAGTATCAGAGGTTCGTGAGCCATCTGAAACGATAGCATTGCTCACAGTGATACAGCTTAGAATAAAGATGTCCACTTTCATGCTCCATCCAAGGTCAGGAAGGATTTTCTCCATCATTTAGGCACATTACAGAAAATATCAATTTCTAGTTGACATATCAGACACTGGCCACTGAGTGACTACCCAGCCACATGGGGTACGGCGAGTATCTGCTCTCGGGTCTGGGGACGCTGAGCAGCTGGGCTATGGTTCTGCAAGGAGAAAATAATTAGACTGAATGTACTCCAGTCAGAAGATGAACACAGACAGACCTTGAGGAGTCACTCCTCTGCTCTTGACTTTCAAAAGCCAGCATGTTTGTCGTCTTCGAATGTTTCCTCACTAACCTCTCTCATCCACGGGAAGAGCATGGAGCCCTAGTCGGCATTTTTAAAGCTTTACATTTCTTCTGAGTATGAAAGAGAGAATCGTCTTGCATGAGGATCTAACCAGTCATTATTTAAGCTAACCTGCATGGATGTGCTCCCATTTTCTTCCTTAGTCTTCTTCCTTGTTTCTTGAGTTGAACGTCTCTGAAATCTTTCCATTCTGAATTATTTTTCTTCTGATTCCAAAGCTTAAAAAGTAGTATTAAGCCTAAGTCTGGAGAGATACTGGGAGAAGACCTTTTACTTCCAGCACAAGCTAGATTTTACAATATATAGATACAAATTGGCTACCTATAGCCTTCTTCAGAGCATCCATGCTTCTTTCCTTCCTCCCCAAGATGACTGGGGACGGAAGTGCTACCCAGGCTTGTGCTAATTAGCAAATTAAGAAACAATGTAGAGTTGAGGGCTGAACTCTTCCCAAACAACTTCTCTTTTTGCCTCTGAAAAAGCATAAATAATCTTAAAGGCTGCTCTAGATAGGAAACATAGGAGTAGTTTCCTCCACCAAGAGAGAAGCCACAGCTGAAAAAGGCATACAACTTCTTCCAGTTCCATCACAAGTAAGAAAGACCATAGTGGTGATAGGTCTGGAGAAAATGGCACTGCACCCCAGTATCCTTCACCAAGGAAAAGGCACCAATATCTAGACCTAACAGGAAAAACAAAAAAGCTGAGGGTCTCTAAACCACCTTTAAACCCACTTCTTTTCTTCTCTTCACATTCTTCATCTTCACTGAGAAGAGATTTCTTGCTCCAGAACTTCATCTAAATTATTGTTAGGTAGAAAACAATAACAAGCACTGGCAACCAGGAAGACTGGTTTGGAGCTGGAGATCTGTTTCAGGATATTTCCATCACTTGGGAAAACTCCACTTTCTTCCTTGTAGACCCATAGCTGGTGGACACATAGACAGGAGTTTGTATGTTTGATGCATCAGGCAGAGACAGTGGGCGAGGAAGAGCCGCCACAGCCGTCAAGTACACTGAATGGTGTGTACTGGATACGTCTCGCTCAGCTTGTACTGATATCTTCAGAGTGGTCATCAAGTGACAGAAAACCAGTGTCTTCCTTGTAGGGTGGGTTGGGTCTCTTGCATTCATTCTTCCAGCAGCAGCACTTGCAGTATGTTTTAAAATAAGATGCAAGCAAGTTCCAAGTTCCCCCAAAGCAACTGATATTCCCACTCTAACAAGCAAGGACACAAATTCTCCTGTTGGTCGAGTTGTCTGCCTAGACCCCTAATGGAAGCCCTTGATTTCTTCCAGACACTGATGAGTGCCACTCAAGCCCCTGTCTGAATGGAGCTACCTGCGTTGATGGCATCGACTCTTTCAAATGCTTATGCCTTCCCAGCTACGGAGGGGACCTGTGTGATATCGGTACGGCCTACCTGGCTTCAGCTAATCTTACTAACTGCTGCACTATCTTCCCCCCACTCTACCTCCTCAAAAAAGCTCATCCCAAGTGCTCCCATCAGTCCTGTCCTCATCTCAGCAAGCTAAACTCTAACAGCAGCTTAAAATACACTAGGAAAAAGCTTTGAGACTTTTTCTTGTGTATTTTGATTACTCTGTTCAGTACAAGACCGTGTCCTCTAAGATTTCTAAGCAGGAGCATCTGGTGTCTTCTTCAGCTTTCTCTTTTTCTTAAGTTTCTCTAGTGAAGCTCCATACAGATTGTAACAGTGACTTCTGTACAGATCACAGAAGTCATAGTGACTTCTGAGTCAAGGGTCTTTCTGCTCATCTGTAACAGTAGGGAAACATCTGAGTACATCTTCACCCCAGGCAAACTTTCTCTGCTAGACTGGAATTTCATGGAAGGATGCTTCAACTGAGCCATGAAAAACAATTGTGTTTCTCTCTGTGAAGATACAGTTGAGAGAAGCCTCATTCACTCCAGGAGTCTCCACCGATTTGGCACAGCATGACATTTTTGTCATCTCTTCAATGTGGCTTCCTGTGGCAAAATCAGCAGGGAATGTATATCTTTGAGAAAATGTGAAGTGACCTAGTTTTCCATTGAAATTAAATACTCTGACCTGTACTAATACTTGGGGAGTTTCTTCTAGAAGGAAAGAAAAAAAGATGGGGATTTTGTCTTAAAGGTGATGAAAGTCCAAATTTTTATCAACTTAGCTGAGAGAAAGCTCTCCTCCCTTGCTCAAACAGAAGAGGAATAAGGTTGCAATGTGTTCTTCGCTTTGGCATGAGTAATGATAATACTTATAGGATTTTCTCCTCCCCTTTCTCTGCATCTCTCTTTCTGCTTCCAATATGAACATATGGAGCAAACTGTATGAAGAAGGCTCAGGATCATTGGACTATGTGGGCAGAAATTGTGCTGTCTTAACATCACTTTCCTAATGCAACCTAATCAGCCTCAATTTACCTGTCCCTCCTACCTGTTGTTGAAGCTCCCTGTAACCCAACAAGAGACTTTCTACCCTGGGTCTTGTTTGGTCCAAGCCAGAATTAATTTCCTCTCTTCTCTGATTTATGGGCTCACGATGCCTGGGGACCATCACCTAGGAGATGCAAGAGGAAGCCAGAGCCCTGAATTCAGTGGGGAATGTAAATCTTTATTATTCCCATCAGTCAGACCACAGTCTCTGTCAGTCTCCAAGTACAGCAGGACACCATAGGTGAGCTCTGCCATCTGTGCACCATGACTGTGTCCCTACCAGGTTAAGAAACTTTGTCATTCTCTTCCAAGACGATTGTTGCCATATTTCCCCATAAGTAAAAACCACGTAGGAAAGAGTGGCCTTTCTCCTAGGAAACATCCTGCTGAGATTCTCTGCCATGTGCTGTCCCATCCCCAGGCTGTGATGGAAAGGGATGGCATTGAGGCTGCTGGAAAAAAATAAAAGTCTTAAATCTCAAAAGACAGAACACGTTCTCTTCTCACCTTGTGCAAGGATTCTGCCTACAGAGACCAAGAATCCTTAGAGCTCGAGCTACTTCCAGAAAATAATAATTTGGTCTATTAAAGAAGGTAGAAAACACTTTTAATGCCTCAACTAACCACCAGCCCCTCCAACATCTATGAAGCGTCTGCAGTGTCCAGCTGGAAGAACCCCAGAAGGGTGGATTAAGAGGAATTAGTGAGATTGAAGGGGACAAACCTACCAAGTTTAACAACAGAAGAAAGAAACTGAGTGCAGAAAACTTTACTGGAAAGGGAGGGAGGCATGAGGACTCTTGAAAGCCCACTCCTCCAAGAGCAGCAAATGCCTGAGAAAGGATGGTAGATCTGGTATCTGAAAAGCTGAGACTAAACACATTTAACATCCGTTTTCCTTCAGCCACAAGGAGCAGATGCGTGGTGTTGCATTGCACGGGAACTCCTGAAGGTCTTTTCTCGTGTTTCCTCCATTTGCCTCTGCTCTCCCCATCTGTGGTTTTAATTTTAGTAGTCAATGGGTTCAAATCTTCTGTGTTACTCAGATGTTAAAAGATGTACTGAAATATTTAGAAGTTTTTGTACTTCTTTAGCAGCTTCCAGGCTTTTTCCTTGAGATTTCATTTTCTCTCTCCACCGTGGTAAGTTCCAGCCTCTATCTCTACTCCCCCATCTTGGTAGGCTTGTTTCTCCTCCAGAGCTCCACGCCAAGCGATTCAACAACCCAAACCTGGGCTCTCCTCTTTTCTTTTCCACACAAATGTTTTTATTCTGGGCATCTGGATTCAGGTTTTGGAGTTTCTTTCCAAAACAAACAAACTCTGCAAGCCAGCACAATTGGGAAGAGAGGGATTCTTGCTTGGTCAGTTCCTCTAAAATAGAGTCAAGGAACATGACATGGGGATTGAATTGCTCAGGAATGAGTTTGTATCATACAGGTTTTCTAGCGGCACTGGCCATGTTACTGCAAACACAGGGTCTTGAACACAGGCTCCCCTCTCTGCATCTGCCTTGGATGCCTTCTGATCATTTTCCCTGGGATTTCTCACAAGCAACAGTGCCAGTGTTTTCTTTTTAGTGGAAGTAACCATGCGTTGTCTGATACCATGAGAGCATGAGCTGCAAAGAGGTGAGTCGGAAGACTTCCAGACCCATGTACCAAGTCTTTTTCATTCCCCCTTTATGTCTTTCAGACCTAGAAAATTGTGAGGAAGGCTGGACCAAGTTCTGGGGCCACTGCTACAGGCACTTTGAAGACAGGGAGACTTGGATGGATGCAGAGACAAGATGCCGACAACATCAAGCCCACCTGAGCAGTATCATCACCCCAGAGGAGCAAAAATTTGTGAACAGTGAGTGCTGAGGGCAGTCTGAGACTGGGCAGGGGTCTACCATTAAATTCTGAGTCTATGGGCAGATTTATCCATAATTATGTGAAAACCACAATTTGCCCCGCAGGTGTCCAGATATTTCCCGGTGAGGCCTCAGCCTTGCATGAGAGAGGAAGAACCATCCATCCATGAGAGAACAGGGTCCTTTCTCAGCTAGGACAGATCTTTGCACTTAGCTGGTTGCTGATATGCCTTGTTCACAAGATGTTCCCTTGATGCAACAAGCACAGCGACCCATGCCAGCACGGGCGGCTCCATGTTGAGAGGGGAGGGAGATGGAAAAGCACAATGTGGGGGGAAAAAGGACTTTGGGAGCCAGTGACTGAGGAGTTGAACGATTCAGAGACTCCAGGCCAGAGGCAGCTCAGATGGCAAAGAAACACTTCCAAAGAGGTGTAGGGGAACCACGACACACTCTTCTCTCCCCCTCCACCTCTTCCAGGCCACGCACAGGACTACCAGTGGATCGGCCTCAGTGACAGAGCTGTGGAAAACGACTTCCGTTGGTCCGACGGGCACTCCTTGGTGAGCGCGCAGCCCACGGCGCGGGCAGACTTTAGCCTTTGGTGGGAGGGAAGAAGTTCATATTGGGTGGGAAGAGCCCCATGATTTATGTGCTGAGTGCCTCAGCTGGGTTTTGTGCAGAGACAACTCTAAATTACGTTGGGCTCGTGTTTTTTTCCAAGTCTCTAGCAAAGCTGGTCAGCTAAGCTCCTGGGAACCATCGTGATAGAAATAAACCTTGTAGTTGCAGTGCTTGCTACCCATGGTCTCTGCACGGGGATGAAGGAGGGAGTGGGAGAGGGAAAGGCTCAGCCTTAGGCAAAGGGCTTTCCTCTCTCGGCAGCAATTTGAGAACTGGCGGCCCAACCAACCCGATAACTTCTTCGCGGCGGGCGAGGACTGCGTTGTGATGATCTGGCACGAGCAAGGCGAATGGAACGACGTCCCCTGCAACTATCACCTCCCTTTCACCTGCAAGAAAGGAACAGGTCAGCACCCTGCACCACACCAGCAAGGAGGGCAGATGCAGGCAGCAGCTGGGGGACTGGAGCCGAGGCCAGGGCTTCGCGTCCCCAGGCAGAGCCATAGCTCCCTGCCGTTCCATGGATGCGAGCAGGTGTAGCAGTGCCTGGCTCTCGCTGTCTCTCTGGGAGGCAGGAACAGATCCTTGAGGCAATCCACTGCTTAATTTTAAGGCCCATGACAGACTTTTTATGTCCCTCTGCCATCAAACTTTCAGACAACCAGAGGCAATCTCAAAGGGATTTAAGGTTTTATGAACTTTTTAATCAACTGTCTCTTTTTTTGTATTGTCTCCATCTTTTTTTTTTCCTTCTGAACAAAGGAAAGAACACCTCTGTGGACGTAGCAAAAAAAGTCCAGCAGGCCCAGAAGCTGACACCTGCCCAGATGAGGCCCAGACACCTTCTATGTCAGAGATGTTATTCCAAGGGAGGAATATCAGGGAAGGGTGTCCCTCCCACTGCATCTCAGGGCTTGGCAAGGATGGCTGGGGACACAGCCCCCTCTTTCCACCCTAGAAGCGGCCGCCTCTTAAGCAGCCACTGATCAGTCCCTCTCTCCAGACCTCAGAGGACACCCCATGGGATGGGGTGTGGGACAAGCAGAGTGACAAGGCTGTGTGTGCCCAGGCTGTGCCAGGCAGGCAGGATCTGCCTACTAAGCTAGGCAGAACCCCTCAAGCTCTCTATATTTCTGTCTCCTGTAGTGGCCTGTGGAGAACCCCCTGTAGTGGAAAATGCCAGGACCTTCGGTCGGAAGAAGGATCGCTACGAAATAAACTCCCTGGTGCGGTACCAGTGTGACGAAGGCTACATCCAGCGCCACGTGCCCACGATTCGGTGCCAGCCCAACGGGCAGTGGGAGGAGCCACGGATATCCTGCTTAAGCCGTACGTACCAGCCCATTCACCGTTGGGTTGTGGCCGATGCACCCCTGCAGTAAGGAGGGGGAGCTGGGGATGAGCCAGACAGAAGGGGACATCATGGTCCCCTTGACTTGCTGAAAGCTGCCCCATGATGGGGCCATGGGAGGTGGCATCTTCTAAGAAGATGTGGCCCACATGTGCTTGCTGGAGGGACAGCATGGGTGATTCCTGCCCTGGAGACTCCTAGGAGCTAGAAAAGGGCAACAAGGATCTTACCAAGGGCCCAGGCTACTTAAAGCAAGAAAAGAAAAAGAAACGGCTTCCGAAAGAGTTTTGGCACCACCTGCACCAGCTGAGAGAACAGGAGGGGGAAGGTGTGGTCCCCCCAAGCCCTTCCCTGGCACCCGCTTCCCTGGGAGCAGAGAGGAGCCCTGCAGCAGGGCTAAGCCAAGGGACAGGGCTGGGCTCCTGACCCTTCTGTCAGGCCTCCAGCTGACTGCAGCCAGCCCCCTCCCACTGGTGTCCCAGCCCACTCCCAGGCCTGTCTACAGCCCTGTCCCACCCCTGCTCCACAGCAGCTTCCCAATAATTTCATCAGCCTTGGCCAAATTATATCTGTCCAGTGGCCTCCATGCCCAGTTCTGATCCAGCTGGGCAATTCCAGCTAAAGTAACGGTCCCATGGCCAGGGAAGGCTGATACAGGCTTAAGGGCCAAACCTCCCTTCAGGAGATGGGAGGAGGGGGGATGGAGGAGGTGTCTAAGGGCAGCTGCGTGGTGGGGACAAAGCCGCTGATCCTCTTGGCTCTACCACAGACCCAGCACGGACAGCCAGTGATCAAGAGACTGAGGATGTTCCCAACCAGCTTTTGCTGCTTCCATCAAAACCCTTGTTACCCTCTGGAGCCGTGGGTGCCAGCTTTGAGAGAGACTGGCAGCAAAGACCAGGCAGAAAGCTTGTCCCTGCCAGCCAGATGGGGTTGTTTTCCCTTCCTGTGCCCTGAGCGCATCCCACCAGTGATGGATATTTCCCTCCTTGTCTCAGGGGACTGGGGAGGGTCTGGGAGGGCAGCAGATGAGCTGGGCAAGCAGTCCCCATGCCCACCCCATTAGCAGACCACCCACATCATCCCAGAGAAGGGATGGGACAAGCATCCAAAGAGAGGATGCTGCCATCGAGGGTCTCCGTGGGCATGGGGCACCTTCACCCCTGGGTGAAGCCAACTCCAGGTGCAGGGGCAAGAGAAGGGCCGATTGTACCTGGGTGAGCAGGCTGACGCCGGGGCACACACAGCCGCCCGCTGGGCAGTGCTGCCTGCGGCTGCCCGTGGTTTTCCAAGGAGCCAGAGCCCAGGGCGGCCAGCGTGGGACAAGCAGTGTCTCTGTCCCAGCTCCTACCAACAAGGTGCCTTTTCTTCTCCTCCCTCTTCTGCAGCCTCCAACTACCAGCGCAGGCTATACAAGAGGAGCCCCAGGAGCCGGTCGAGACCCAGCGGCAGAGCCGTGCACAGACCCACCCATTAGAGCGGGGCGAGAGAGACCGAGGAGGAAAGCGAGAGAGATTTTTAACAGAATGGAACAATTATATTAACAGAGTCGATTTCTTCTTCTTCTTGTTGCTTTTTTGTCATATAAGGAAAAAAAAAAAAATGATATTAAAGACAAACCCACCTTTGTGTATATATATAAAAACAAATTAATGGTTTTTTCCAAGCACCAAAGCAAAGCGAATTAGATCTGAGCATTTTTACTAACCGTCCGGTTCCAATTATCTTCATGCCTTCGGGGACAGGGAGGGGGGTGGGATTGCAGAGGGCAGGGGGTTAAGTTAAATAATAAAGATGATTATTTTTTCCTGATTTTATCCATGAACAATGTAATTATTTCTGTTATTTAATCTCCAGGGTGAACAGCACCTTTTGGGGTTTTATTTTATTTTTTTTTCCAGAATCCTCCTACTGCTGCAGCGCGTCAGGGCGGGTGGGGAGGGCTGGGGGGCTGCGGTGGAAGGAGCTGTGGGAAAAGGGAGTTGAGGGGATGCTGAGACCCAGGACCAGGGCACTGCAGCCCCTCTCTGCTCCCCTGCTGCCCACCCTGCGGTGCAGCACCCGTCCCGGGACAACGTGCTCTTTCCAGGGGACCGTGCGGGGCACCAGTGTTCCCTGCATCTATTTATATTTTTGAACATATCCTATTTTGAAAGAATGATAAATAATAAAGAGAGTGAAATCGGAACAGGCACTTTGTCAGTGTTATTTTTTTTGAGGAAGAGGGGAGGCTGTGTCAGGTGGGGTTCAGGTGTCTCATGGCAAGGAAGCAGGATAGGAAGTGGAACCCAAACAAGGTCCTTCAGACCAGCTCAGCCCCAGCCAGGACCCAAGAGTGCAGCTCTGGGGACAATGGCAATGGGGAAGGAGATCCTAAGCCCAAACCAAAGAATGACCCTGACGCAGGACATCACCACCTGTGTCCAGCTCTCTCCCTGGGAGGGGGTTAACCCACATGCCTAAAATCCATTGCCAGCAGGAAATGCTCCACCCTTGAGCTTCCAGTTCTGATACCCGGGGGTTAATTAACGCTCATTAATGAGGGAGCATGAAGGAACTTGCAGAAGCTCAGAAGGGCAAAGGGCTGAGTTGGCAGTGGTGAGACAGTGCTCAGCCAAGGATGAGACAGTTCTGGGTGTCCAGCCAGGGATCCAAATCTCTTTGACTCCTCTCTCGTGCTGGAACAGAGATGGGGAGAGAGCCACATCACTCCAGGGCTTTCTCCACTTATTTATTAGAAAAGGTCCAGGAAAATACATCTTTTCACAACCAAACACCAGAAAAGAAGGCACCAGAGGTCAATTGGCATCTGAGAGAGGGGCATACGGAGATAAGGCACTGGTGCTCCATGGTACAGGCACAATGGTATCCTTCAGTGGGATGGGGACAGGGCTGGAAGAGGAGCTGGGATTAAAGAGAGGCACCCCCTTTCTGCCTCTGGCCAAATCCAGCCTCCCCTCACTCCCACCCTGCAAGTTCAGGGGCAGGACCAGCCTGGAAGGGCAGACGGGCATCAGCAACATGCTGCCACCACAGGAAAGAGCCACCACCCACAGGGTGGTGGGGGCCAACAGGGGTGACAGGAACCTATGGGATCTTCCTTCTGTGCACCCCATGCCAGGGACAGTCCCGCTTTGACCCAGCCGGCAGCTGGCCTGAGCAGCTGCACGTGCCGGCTGCTGACCAAGATGTGGAAAATATAAAGGAAGAAAACAAAATTTTTTAAAAAAAAAGAAGCCTCCCCCCATCCCACCTCCCCCCAGTGACCCCCAGAACAGCCCTGGGAAACACCTGATGCCAGGCATCATCAGGCTGGAAACATCCTCCGGCCAAGAAGCAGCCCTCCTGGCTCCTTATCTCTCCTTGTAGCAGAAGACACCAAACTTGCCCTTGCTGGGGAACCCGAAGTTGCGGACGCCGGGCTCTGCGGGGCCACAGTTGGCCCGGGGCTTGGCAATGGGGTAGCGGACACTGCCGTCCGCCAGCCAGCCAGCATCACAATGGTCCAGCCCCAGGAACTTCCAGGCAGAGTAGAGCTGCCCTACCCGGGCAATCTCGGCCTCCGCGTCCTGGCAGCTCTGCTTGGCCTCCTCCAGCGTCATCCCAGCCGGGTGGTCCAGGTAGAAAACCTCTCCTAGGAAGGACAGGGGAGCATCAGTGCCAGCATCACCCACAGCATCCCTGCCTAAAGCATCCCCAGCAGAACTGAGCCCTGTGCCCTTCAGCAGTGGGAGGATATGGGATGCCACTGATCATAGAATGGTTTGGGTTGGAAGGGACCTTAAAGCACATCCAGTTCCTGCCCCCCAACCATGGGCAGGGACACCTCCCACCAGCCCAGGCTGCTCAGAGCCCCATCCAACCTGTCCTGGAACACTTCCAGGGATGGGACATCCACAGCTTCCCTGGGCAACCTGTGCCAGTGCCTCCCCACCCTCGTCGTGAAGGATTTCTTCCTAATGTCTGATCTAAATCTTCCCCCTTTCTATTTAAACCCGTTCCTCCTCATCCCATCACTCCAGGCCCTTGTAAGGAGTCCCTCCACAGCTTTCCTGTAGCCCCTTCAGGTACTGGAAGGTCACTGTAAGGTCTCCCCAGAGCCTTCTCTTCTCCAGGCTGAACAAGCCCAACTCTCTCAGCCTGTCCTCAGAGCAGAGGTGCTACTGCCCTCTGATCATTTTTGTGTCCCTCCTCTGGACCCGCTCCAACAGTTCCATATCCTTCTTATGTTGGGGATCCCAGACCTGGACACAGGACTCCAGGTGGAGTCTTACAATAGTGGAGCAGAGGGGCAGAATCTCCTCCCTCGCCCTGCTGGCCACGCTTCTCCCAGTGCAGACCTGGACACAGTTGGCCTTCTGGGCTATGGGCACGCGTTGCTGGCTCATGACAAGCTTCTCAGGAATCAGGCACAGCACCTTCCCCAGAATCCCACTCCCCAGCCCCTGTCCCAGCACCCACCTCTGAGTCCAGAAGAGAAGCAGAAGGCATCAAAGCGGTTCAGGTGCCGGTGGCGCAGGCCGTAGCTGCGGATGCCCGGGGCGAGGTGCAGCCCGCCGCACTGCTTGCGTGGCTGGCGGATGGGATACTGCACGGTGCCGTCGGCAAGCCACCCTGCGTTGCACCAGTCCAGGCCCTCACTCCAGGCCTGGAAGAGCTGGTTGAAGGTAGCGAGGATGGCACCTTGCTCCTGGCACACTCGCTCGGCTTCGTGGAAGTTGAGACTGTACTGCCCTTGGGGAGGCTGGTAGGGGAACACGATGCCTGGGGGCAGACGGGGCGCTCAGCCAGCTCCACGGGCAGCCCACCCACCCCGAGTCTGGCCCTGGCAGGAGCTGCAGGGATACCCAACCCATCCCAAATTCAGGCTCTGTGACAGGGATCGCCCCAGGGTGGCAGAGCCGGAGGCTCAGGGATGTGGGGATGGGGCTGCTCCAGACATGCAGCTGCCAGCGGCAAGTTGCCAGCGACATCTGGTGGCACAGGGACACAGGGGCTCGGATCTGAGGACACTCGGACCACCTTCTTGATGACAGCACCAGCACATGCAGGGAGGAGCAGATTGTGACAACAAGGACCACCACCACACGGACATATGGACCAGGGTCGTGGGGGGTACAAAGGTGGTGGTTCCAGGGAGTCACAGACCAGCCCCAAGGGTGTACAGACCATGGGGAAGCACAGGCTACAGGAACAGGGACACAAGAACTGCAGGGACACATGGACCACCAACAGAGACAGGACCACTGTCATGGGGATGAATGGACCACAGGAACATGTGCACCACCATGGATCCCAGTCACAAGGGACAAACTGGGACAAGCCACCATGAGAGGCAGGGCTTGAGAGCCAAGGGGGTGGGCAGGGGCACAACAAGGGGGACATTTCCACAGCTCTGAGCTTGGCAGCACAGTTGGGGCTGAGTCAGGTCCCTCATGGCAAATGAGCAAGAGCAGTTGGACCAGTCACCAAGGTTCATCACAAGATGCATGGGGATATCCAGAGCTGGGAGGCGAAGGGATGGCTGCACATGACACAGCACAGCAGGAAGATGGGTGGGTAGAGGCAGGAAATGCTGCAGCCATGGGGTCACTCCCAACTCTGACTCCATCCCCTGCAGCCCTGCTGGGTAGACTGCTCTGGGCCCACTTGCTGCTGAGAACCCACAGACAGAGAGCCCCAAGCCACCACCCCGTCATATGAAGCATCCCAACCCCTATCTGCCCAAGACTGGGCTCTCTGACCCCCCTGCCTTGCTACTCCCACCAAGGAGGGGGTGGCACAGAAAGGCCAGGCTCGCTGGCTTGGCACAGTGGCTCACACAGTCCCCACCGTGCCCCCACCTTGCAGCCGGAGTTCCACCACATCACTCTCATCCTCCAGCCCATCGATGACCTCGCACCGGTATATGCCGTCATCCTGCAAGCGCACATCACTAACAACCAGCGAGGCCTCACGTCGGCTGGTCTGGTGGAGGTGAGCACGGCCCTGGAAGTCCCCAAAGGCCACATAAGTCTTGCCAATGGCCACCAGCACATCCTGGTCTTTGGTGTAGTCATTCCTCAGCTTTGACCACTTAATGCGGATCTTGTACTTGGACTCCAGGTCGGGCTTATAATAATAGTGGCAGGGTAGAGTGACATTGGCACCACTGGAGCTGTAGATGGGGTCTTTGGAGGTCTCCACCACCAGCCTTGCCCCATTGAAGTCAGTCTCTGGGGACAGGGAGGGAAGGTATGAAGTGTAGGTCAAGGTCGAGGGCTGGGCAACATCCCCAAATCTCCCTGTAGCCGCTCTGCTCCGTCCCTCCAGCCACCTCCTCTTAAGCATCCACCTCTGTGCTTAAGCATCCCTAGAGCATCCCTGGAGCACCCTGCCTGCTCCCCTGGACCCTGCACCCACCCCAAGCAATGGGTCCCGGCCCTATCCCAGAGGGGAGACTTCGACCCTTTGCACCAACTTGCCAGCCCCCCTTTCACCAGCCAGTCCCCAATATACCTTTCTCCTGCCCATTGCCATTGTCGTTCATGATGCGGTTGTAGTAGAAGCCGTTGTAGAAAGGGTGGTGGAAGCCACTGATCAGCTGCAGCAAGGTGGCCTCCAGGAGCAGCGGGAGCAGCAGCATGGCTGGGGAGCGAACCTGGGCTGCTGAGGGGAAAAGGGCTGTGGTAACATCCCAAAATAACCAGGAGGGCCCTAGCACTGGCCTGGCACATGGCAGCGGGGAAACCCCACCGCAGGGATACAAGGAAAGGGGTGGGAATAGCTGGCAGAGCAGGGGAGGGCGAAGGCAACCTAAGTGATGCCTCCAGACCTGCCCCATCCCAGTCCCCTCCATCCCCGTCCTCCCGCCCAGGTCTCACTGTGCACAGCCACGTTCGCTGCTGCCGTCTACTGGGGCTTGAGGAGCAGCCACTCCAAATGGGGAACCTGAGATCAAGCAGGGGGATCCCAGGGTGTCCTTTTCACGGGGAGCATTGGGAAAAAAATCACATGGAGGGTTTGAGGGGAGAGAAGTGGCTGAGCCCTGCTGTAAGGTGCAAGCCTGGTTTACCGAAGCAGCGGAGCATAAAATCCAGTCAAGGATGGGAGGAGAAAGCTCAAGGCTTCCTCTGCTGCCCCAGCACTGGACAAAGCCCGGCAGCACCCAGCCAGCGTGACCAAGGACCTCCAGCTCTCTCCGAGCTGCCACCATGGCACTGACCCCGTGCAACACGTATCGCTCCCAAACCGTGTCCCCTGGTCAGGGGAAGCCTGGCTGCTCCGTGGCACCAGAGACCCACGCTGCCCCAAGCTCCGGGTGCCCTGGGCACCCAAGGGTGGCCTGCATGAGGCTCCCTCAGGCAGCTCACAGCAGTACTTGATGACTTGCGAGCTTTCTCGGAGCCGGCAGAGGGGGCCCGGCACCCAGCAAGCTGCCAGCAGTCCCCCTCCAAGCCTGGGAGGGATTTGACATCTGTACCTCCTGCTTAGACAAGGTTTAAGCGTGCCTGTAAACGTGCCCCGAGCTGGGGGCTGCAGCAGAGTGGGTGCTCACCCTCCAGCAGGGTCCCACTCAGGGAACAGCAGTGGTCTTTGGGGACCAAGGTGCGCAAGGGGCTGCTCTTGCTGTGGATGGCTCGTTCCTGGGCATTCCTCCATGCCATCCATACCATCAGTGCCACCAGTTCCACTGCTCATCTTCCCCACGCTCGCCACCCTGCCCTGATCTGCAGAGCCAGCGCTGGAGGGCACAGGGTGCTCGATGGCCAGCACAGTCCTGGGAGCTGGTGGCCGCACACAGTGCTGCAGGCACCGAGCCTGCCAGGGACAACGCCACGTGCTGCCCACACACAGCACGGCAGGCTCGAAGCACCGGCAGCTTCACACCTCGGCTTAAGGTGTCTTGCCACCCTTCAGAGCCCAGCGTGGTGGCAACATGCCAGGGGGTCGGGCATCCTTAACTACAATTCTAGTAAGCATCGTGCTGCAGCACACACCGTAGCGATGCCCAGCACCCTCCACAGCAATCATAGAATCATAGA
>VWPV01029575.1:8604-44594 GCA_013389885.1 Geococcyx californianus
AAAGGGAGGAAAGAGGATTACAGCTACCACCATGGATCCAAGTTGTCCCTATTGTCCCAGGTCCAGGCAGCATCCCGCAGGTCCTTCCATGTCATGATCCATGTTGGGGAAGATCTTCCAAGCACGGTCGGTGAGAAGCAACACACCTTGCTCCTCCTCTGTCCCAGGGATTTTTGACAATCTCCACCTCAAAAACGTTCTCACTTCATTTGCCAACACTTAACTGTGCACAGACCAGTAGATGTGGTTTTGGGAGGAGCGGGCAAGTTTAGCTGAGGCAGCAGGTGATAGCCATCTTCTGGAGACCAGCCATGAGGCCTTATCTCGGTTATTATTTGCAGTCTCAGGTATGCGGGAACAGCACAGCGCTCTCTGTACCCTGATAGCGATGTTGAGACATCAAGGCAACTGTATTTGCAGTCTCAGGTATGCGGGAACAGCACAGCGCTCTCTGTACCCTGATAGCGATGTTGAGACATCAAGGCAACTGTATTTGCAGTCTCAGGTATGCGGGAACAGCACAGCGCTCTCTGTACCCTGATAGCGATGTTGAGACATCAAGGCAACTGTATTTGCAGTCTCAGGTATGCGGGAACAGCACAGCGCTCTCTGTACCCTGATAGCGATGTTGAGACATCAAGGCAACTGTATTTGCAGTCTCAGGTATGCGGGAACAGCACAGCGCTCTCTGTACCCTGATAGCGATGTTGAGACATCAAGGCAACTGTATTTGCAGTCTCAGGTATGCGGGAACAGCACAGCGCTCTCTGTACCCTGATAGCGATGTTGAGACATCAAGGCAACTGTATTTGCAGTCTCAGGTATGCGGGAACAGCACAGCGCTCTCTGTACCCTGATAGCGATGTTGAGACATCAAGGCAACTGTATTTGCAGTCTCAGGTATGCGGGAACAGCACAGCGCTCTCTGTACCCTGATAGCGATGTTGAGACATCAAGGCAACTGTATTTGCAGTCTCAGGTATGCGGGAACAGCACAGCGCTCTCTGTACCCTGATAGCGATGTTGAGACATCAAGGCAACTGTATTTGCAGTCTCAGGTATGCGGGAACAGCACAGCGCTCTCTGTACCCTGATAGCGATGTTGAGACATCAAGGCAACTGTATTTGCAGTCTCAGGTATGCGGGAACAGCACAGCGCTCTCTGTACCCTGATAGCGATGTTGAGACATCAAGGCAACTGTATTTGCAGTCTCAGGTATGCGGGAACAGCACAGCGCTCTCTGTACCCTGATAGCGATGTTGAGACATCAAGGCAACTGCACCAAAGGGTATAGGAAAGTTAAAGGGAGGAAAGAGGATTACAGCTACCACCTCGGTTATTATTTGCAGTCTCAGGTATGCGAGAACAGCACAGCGCTCTCTGTACCACGCAGTTCTTTCTTTCAGGATGTTTGCTTCTTGTTATCTCTCCAAGTCTCTGATAGCGATGTTGAGACAAATTCTGTTCTTCAGATCGGCTATTACAAGCACAAAATCTGCGTGTGAAATGATTGTCAGACATATAGCTGAGGCCAAAGGAAAGCCACTTGGAAGTTGCTCATACAATTTGGCAGTTAAATTACATACTTTAGGCCTTATGGCCGTATTCATTGCCATATGTTGAGAGATGTCCCTCTCTATTTATCTCTAGCTATTGTATGTTTGGAACTGTCCATCCTTATTTATTTGCAATCTCTTGATTAGGCATAATGGCCCAGCTACTGAAAGATATTAACATATTGCTGCAGATTGAAGGGAGAAAAATAGACATAATTAGAGGTTGAGAGGAGACTGAACCATGTCAAAAGATCAAGTCTGATTTAGTCACAGAATGACAAAGAGGCTGATAATCACCCTTACAGCCCTTGTTCTGGAAAGATGGGTATTCTGTGCCAAGGCCCATTTCATCCTAATTTCTAGATTTTCTCTCAGAAGCAACCATACATCGACATAACATTTAGAAAAGACTTACTCATTCAACCCACAGAAGTCTGATCTAAACTTGCTCCAGTGCTTCTGACTGGGTTTTCAACCGGCAAGTCCACATTCAGCTCTGTAGAAAGGAGGATGGTACATTGGATGCTGAAATCATCGAGAATCACTCTTGAGAGGCTAGTACTTTGAAAAGGGACATTTACTGCTTGTTGGAGATGGCATATCGAAGAGTGTATGGCAAATGGGAGAAATTAATTTCAGCACAATAACTGGATCTGCAGCACACAAAACTCTACCAGAGTGCCTTTGCTATTCTGATGGAGAAAGGCATCCCAGCAGACTGAATGCAGAGACAGGAATCAAGCAGCGTCTCCCCCTCCACTGGCTCTGACTAGTTCTGGCAATACTTGGCATGACCCTTTGAGTCTAGCTATTACTGTCTCCCGAGCATGTGTTGCTCCTGGTTCTCCCTTTTCTCTGCTTCTTTTCCTGACTTCTTTCTAATACGTATTGGCTTTAGCCAGCAAAGATAGATCTACCTTTTTGTAGCACTGTGCGGACACTGCAACCTGGAAGTAATGTTTTAAAGAACATAAAGCTCCTAAAAGTTTGGCTAGTTTCAGATTGGCTGGTAAGATATTGCATGGCTGCAGGGAAAGGAAATTAAAGAAAGACAGGCTGACAGAGAAAAGCAGCGTTTTCCTTGTGTTTGTTCCTCTGTTCTCCTACCTTGTGAGTTTGTTTTGTTTTAGAACAAATAGAATCGAACATCAGTAGCAGAAAACAACACTTCAAAACTACCTAAATTGACTCTATGTTTTATTTTCTTTTCTCACAACAGCTCTTAATAGATACTATAAAGCCTGTTTAAACCATGGGTTCTCTTTGACAAATACTTCAAAGCTTAAGAAAAAGGGATGATAGAAACTCGGCAAATTAAAAATTTTGTTTGTTTTCTGGCTCATTTTTAGAGCTGCTTATTAATAAGTCAGAAGGGCTTTCATGCTGGTTATTACCAGGAGAGTGAGCTGGCAATTGCTAGATACAAAGCTCATTTGAACTAAACCAATGATGTAACAGTGATAATAACTCCCTACAGACAGACAGCTGGCCTCTCATATCATAGGTCTATGAATCTGTGCTGTTTCTCAGTGTAACTATACCCATGAAACTCCCACAAGCAAAGGAAGATTTTTTATTATCACTTAGCTGAAGGATTTAGGCAGCCTTAGGGCAAAGAAAAGGAAGGATTTAGGTGCTGAAGTCCAGACACTTGGTCCCCAAATATTCTCCCACTCATTTAACTGCATGGACACTTGGCAAGTGGTAGGCTCCCCCACATCATAGAATCATAGAATCATCTGGTTGGAAAAGACCTTTGAGATCACTGGGTCCAACACTACCTTGACCACTACTAAACCATGTCCCTAAGAAGCTCATCAACCCATCTTTTAAACATCCCCAGGGATGGTGACTCAGCCATCTCCCTGGGCAGCTGTGCCAGAGCCTGACCACCCTTTCAGTGAAGAGACTATTCCTAATATCCATTCTAAACCTGCCCTGGTGCAACTTGTGGCCATTTCCTCTTTTCCTGTGAGAAGAGACCAATGCTGAGCACAGGGGAGCTAACACTGCTCTGCTTCTGCTGGCCACGCTGGGTTTGGTACAAGCCAAGATGCCATTGGCCCCCTTGGCCACCTGGGCCACTGCTGGCTCATGTTCAGCCGCTGCCAACCAACACCCCAGGTCCTTCTCTGCCAGGCAGCTCTCCAGCCACTCCTCCTTAAGCCTGTAACGCTGCATAGAGCTTTTTTGTCCCAAGTGCAGGACATCTTTCAGCTGCCATATAAGCATTCCCTTTTAACCAGAAAACTTAGCATTTCAAATTTTTAATTGGGATCTTCAAAGCAAGTCCCTAATAGATGCTGCAGGAAAGATGGGAGCGTGTCTAACGAGAGCCAAGAAGTGGCACATACGCTGAGAGCAGGAGCTAATCCCCTTTAGTGGCAAGGCAAAGACCAAGATGGGTTCAGCTTTATATCACTTCACATTCACAAAAGAACCATTGGTTAAGATTTTTGACTGGATGCATGCTCCAGTCAGAAACACACACCTGACTCCCAAAATCTGTTTGACCTTTTTTGGCAAGTTTGATGTGCATTCCACCTACTCTTCTCTGCCCGTAAGGAAAGCAGCAAGCTTTTCCCCCCATATTTATATTATACTGTTATTCCCTTTCTCCCTTCCGTCGTGCTTTCCCCATGGCATAACAGGTTATTTCATGTAATGCCCTGTAAATACTAACTCTGCTGGGAAAACCTTAAGGGAAAACATTTCAATGTTATCAGCATATAACCTTGTATTTTTGAAGTTCCCAGACAAGCAACTATCTATCTGTCTTTTATTCTCAAATAAAAACCTTTTCTAAACCTTTCCAAAGATGTATCATCACAAGTCCTCTTGCTAGAAGTACTCATTTACCCAGCTCTGATCAGTAGGATTGTGAAGTGAGCGCCTTCCATACAGCTTTCGGCAAGGATTAGTACGAAACCAAATCAAATCTGAGATTTGCTGTTAATTATGAATGTCTAAGAGGAACTGTGAAAATTGAAGAGAAGGCATGAGATATTTCTACAGCTTTTAAATAGGGCTGTTATGATCTCAAGACTAGAGGCTCAGAGTCAGGTATACTGTAAAGCAATTCACAGAAAATTTGCCTGTGAGGTAATACATTTTATATCTTACATTTTCACTTTCTTGAAGAGATGAGCAGAGAAAATAGCTCATTGATGCATCTCAGGAGAAAACCTTTAAAAGGAATGCTAAAATTCAGCACCAAATGAGAGTATTGCTGTATAACCTAAAATATTCCACTTTGGTAAGTTATTTTATTGTCCTGTTAGAAAAATAAAGTTTCTTTTCCCTGCACAGAAGACACATAAAGATTCCAAAGGTATGAACAACGTCAACTGTGAAATTTATTCCTCTTTTATGGTGAGGAAATATAATTTATTAAAGAACTCCTCAAAGTTTGCATAGGATTGTTCATTTGGCTATTGCCAAACGGGAACATGTGAGAATGTATACTGAATATATGCAACAATGCAGAAAACAGTAAGGCTCAACCACATCAGGTGATACGTTTGGCACATTTACATTGACAAATGGAGCAAAGGAAAATTTTGACTACTAATGGGGGCTGGACTAAACTCATTAGTCTGTGAACAGCCAAAAGTTTTCTTGGTGTACAGTCCTGTTAGAGGCAGTAGATTATCTGTACCCATGACCTGATCTTTCAGGGTAGGTGATGTTGTCAGAGCAGCATTAACCATCCGCTACCAAGTTGTCTACAAACGCCCTGTGCCAATGACACAACTGAAAACAGTGCTGAAAAGTGCTATTTGAAATGGTGATTGTGGCTGGCTCTTTGATATCTATTAATAGGAGATGTAGGACAGAGGGAATTGAGAAATATCTAGCTTTTTCTAAACTGACATTTTAAACAGTGTAGGGACTTCTTTCCATGAAAGTAATAGTCTGTTTTTCAAAACCTAGAAAAGCAAACATGTTTGTACATAACACTGGACTTATTTTTTCTGATTCCTTTCAGAAAAACAGGTATCATAATTAAGTTTTCATATGCAGAGACCCTGCAGGACATTTTCTTAAAGGAATTATGCAATTGCACACATTCGCTAATTTACTAAATAAGCATATTTATCCCTTACTCCAGGATGCACATGATCATGATAATTGTTCTGCCCTGAGCTCTTGAAACTTTATGAAACTGGTTCTCAGAGTCTAATTTAAATATAACAAGCATTTCACCTCCTGTATATTAAATTTACATTGACGCTGGCTTTTAAGTAAGCCTAGTCGGCAGCTTTTTCTAATGTAATTGTATGTTTCTCACCTAAAAAGATATCTTTTCTTTTCAGAGTAGATGTCATGCAAAGGTCTGCAGGAAAACCCGGAATTTGTGTCAAAACAGAATTATTTGATTCTTGTTTCCTTCTGACCTCGATTTGAGGCTTGAAAAGTGTTGATTTACAAATAAATAAATAGAGTTTTAGAACCGAAACAATGAATATACAGTATGCACAATCTTTTCCTTGAATACTAAAGATAGCTCAGGGTAATGAATGCATCCAGGATAAATATATTCAGATTAGCAATGCAATGAAAATTGGCATGCAGATACTTCTCAAGTATAAGAATCAAAGCTAGAAGAACAGAGAGTATGGGTGACAGCAACCGTTTTATGGATTGTGTACAGAGACTGGAAATATAGTATATTCTTACAGAAAATGTAAGAAATACTTGTGTTGTTGTGACAGATTAACATTTAAAGTAAATGTATAGTAATTATATAAATTAAAACGTGTTTTCACAGTGACTGCAATTAGTAAAATGTGTGTCAGACTTGAATTTTCTTTTAGTGCTGTTTGTTAGTAGGATGCTGGAAATGTTTGAAATTGAATTAAATTAAAACAACGGTTTTCTTAGTTAAATAACATCTTGCTGAAGGAGCTAGCAATCATGATCAATTTTCAATATGCTACAAATAAGGAGAGACTGCTTTGCAGTATGCTTCGAAAGAATTACTTCTATTATGAATATTCAAGAAACTTATGATACTAATGGTTGAATTTTTGTAAAACCACATCAATGTTAGATACTACACCATTCCACTGCCTTCTTTTTCTTATTCGGGGGGGGGGGGGGGGGGGGAGGAGGAAGAGGGAAAGTAGAGTTGAATTTTCTGACCTTTAGATTTTCAACTCACTCTCCTAGTTTTTATAACATCTTTTTTAACTATTGCATATAGAGGATACAACAGCTGGAATAGAGAAACGTTCTGACTGTTGTTACATCTACCAACACTCACCCTTGTCATATTTTGCACAGTACATTAAGCAAAAACATAACAGGCAGTTATTACTGAGCCTGCTTTCTATTACAGTGAATCTTTGTTAGGCAGGGGCACAGGAGCAGGAAAAAATGAGCAGAGGTGGAAAAAAACAACCAACCAAACAAAACCTCAAAACAAAACACAGTAATTACATTGTACCATGTTAGGAGTGATGATGAGGTTTTCAGAACCGCTATGTACTTGTTATGAAAAATGCATTAAATGTAACATTATAGCAAAACAAAAGAGAAATACTCCAAGAAAACCAATGCAAAATGTTGCTATTAAACTAGCAATCTAATCATAGGGATAGAACAACAAAGGGCAGAGATTTCATATGCCAAGATGCACGGTATCTTTGTATTACTGCAGTGGGGGCACAACTGGAGTGTAAGAAGACATAAGGTAATGTACTTACGTCTCCCAAGTGCATTTTGTACACATTCTTGTAGTCATCTGTAATATGTTCACTTTCTTCTGGTTTATTTTGCCCCCTTTTTTTTTTTTTTCTTCTTAGTACTTAGTGAGTAACTGTGTCTCACTGGCAGCACAGGTGGTAAAGACTCTACTGAACGGACCTAGTCCCTGGGAAACCCAGGAGGATGTGCTGCTTGGATGAGAAGTCCTCTGCACCTGGCTAGAGGTACCAGCTGTGGGCCATTCAACTTCCATCTCACAAAGTAGACTCTGGGAGGGGAATATAACTGCCTTTTTCTTTCTTTTCCCTACTTCTTGTTTCCCCTCTGCTCCCCTCATCTAGTCTATGGGCAGTATTTTGCAAATTCTGGCTGTATTTACAATTGGTTTGGGGATGATGGCTATTGCATCTTTTTTGCAAACATGTTGGCTGAAAGACTACATTACTCACAATTATCCAAATGATTCCCGTGATATTTAGCACCCTATTCTACAAACTCCTTTAAGTAGATGTCAGATGGGAAACTTGGGTCACGAACTAGTACCAAGGGCCATTATAGCAACGTGAGTTAGCAAGGAGATTTAAAACCCAGTGAAATAGACTCGAAAAGACAGGAGTAAAGAAACATCTTTTCATGCAAGAGATATACGTGATATTGTTAAAGGGCTACTCTCATGTAAACAGATGGTTGAGAATTGCTGTCTCGCTGGCTCAACAGACCATTTTCCTCATTCTTAATGAAGTAACATGACTTTTAGTCATGTATTCCAGATTAAGGGTTATTGGTCATTTCCAGCAATTAAATCTTATTGTCGATCTTTTGATAATTATACCTTCACTGAAACAATATGCACACTTACTTGACATAAAGAAGTAGAATATGCAGTCTGAAGCACATTGTAAACACTAAGAATATGGGACTTCCTTTGGTGTTGATCAAGCTTTCGAAACACTAATAGTTTTAAAAAAAACCTGAAAATTTTCAAACGCACACATATATGTGTGTGTATGTATTTTCTGTATTTGTTTACATGCCTTACCTAAATTCCATGGGGAAAAAAGAATACTAAAATCTAGAACCATGATTGTTTTCAAAACACACAAGAGATAACAAATCAAATCAATGGTCTCTATCTCTGCAGACTAGTGAAATCTCCAGGAACAGAAAAAAATTATTGGCATCTCTTTGCATGAGAAATCTAATATTAATGTTATTCATATTCCCACAAAAGTGAACAATTATATTCTTTATCTATATCTTTCTTGCTAATAAGAGTGTGGCTGGGGAGCCAGAGAAATCCATTTCTTTCTAGATATAAAGAAAAACATCTGGAAAAGACTGCCCTTCTTTGTTACAGAAATAGCTAGCAAATATCAACAATGTCATACTATCACTCTGTTGTTACTCCAGTAAGCAAAACTACATAGGCAGTTATACAGGTAAATGCACGAGCAAAATTAGTTTCTCCCCTCTTGTGTTTATTAATAGTTTACTGCCACAAAAAATATGGGCTTAATATTTAATCTGAGAAGAATGAGATAAAAAAATCATATGCATGGCTGAAAATATTGGACCATATACATCTTAATCAGCTTCACTGGAAAGATCTCTGGGCAAGAGAACAGAGCACACCTATTCTGTGCAATAGTGTTGCTCATGTCTGGCACTAAAACTTACATAAGAATTTCTTCTGTGATGGGGATTTTAAAAAATATTTATTTAGCTTTCTAGTGTCACTCATTAATTTCACAGAGATTAAGTGCTTGTTGGCTAAGCTCATGTTATTTATTTTTTCTTTTAAAAGAAAGTTTGTCCTAACAAAAACTCAAGAAAAACCACACTGTTACAATACTAGAACTTACTTTTGTCTTAAGTATTTTTCTTTCAAATTTAGAAGAGCAAATTAAAATTACATCCAATTACAGCATAGCTAAATTGTATTTCAGTAGTGAATTCATCATGCTCTGAATCTACGTATTATGTAGTTCAATAAGTAAAGAATAAAAAATATTTTTTGGGTTCCTTGTATTCAAAGCAGAGATAATATCACGCAGATCTGATATTGATCATTGCAATGACAGGATGGATTCCAAAGAACAACTCCTGTAACCTACACCAAAATAATCTTAGAGCTTTGAACACAGGCATTTGAAAGTCTTTGGTGACATTAGATGATGTGCAGAGTGAAATTTACAGTGTTAGCAGAGTATTATTTCCCATTATTACCTGACATTTTTATTAGTCACACTTCATAATTTTCTTCAATTTAAATCTAAAAGCAGTCACTAAAATGGATAGCAATGGGACCATTTAAACATCAAGGTCTGCATGACAAAGAAATGCATGATTTTCTTTTCCCTAAATATAATTTTTCCATTTCAGGAAGATATGTTGTCCAATCCTAAGGAACATGCATAAACCACTCAGATTTCTGAGAAAAAATAGCAGTTAATAATGGGTGGGGGGCGATTAGTTGTTCTTATAATATCTTCCAGCTTTTTCCACTCTGTTTCTGCTCCACAGCCTTTACCTCCATTGACTTCTGAATGAGGCTTATCAAAAAGACAATCTAATTACCATTCTATCAGAGGAAATAAATAATCTTGAGAAGTGCCACTTTCTGAAAACATATAATAATAATTCTTTGGGGTCTGTTACATAATAGTCTTCAATACTATAAATTCATTATTTAGAAGTCAATGTAGCTTTTGTTCCCAAGGATAAGCCTTCAGATTTGTTTTGACTGTATTATCAAGGGAAGCTTGAATTCCAAACATCAAGAAGTATGGTTTCAATATTTAAAAGATTATAAAATTCAATTAGACTGGAAACACGGAGTGAACTTCATATATATTTTTTCCTTCTGCTTCGAAAAACATTCTGAATTAAAAATCTCCCTTTGCTGTCAATCCCCACAAGCGAATAAATTTACACATTTACGTAAGCACACTATACAGGGTTTTGCTAAAGAGGGGAAAATTGCAAGGGGAGATAAAGTGTGGAACTGTGGATGGGTGAAAAGAGAAACATTGTTATCCCTTCTGCCATCTTAGAGCTCCCCTCAAAAAGATTTTTAAAACATACTGTTGCATTTCTGTGAGGATATTCAACCTTTAAGCAAAGAGTGGGTGATTATGTATGGGAGAGGCGTACAGAGGGAAGAGCACTGAAGAGGAGCAATGTGGGAAGAAGGAGCAGATAAGGAAAAGAAGCATGGAGAAAATTAAGTTGAAGAATGCAGAGTGAAATATGAGTCATAGACTTAAAAAGGCACCAAAAAATAAAAGATGGGAGATTCTACTACAATTATTCATATATGGTATATAGGGGTAGTTCTCTAGCATTTGTACTAAGTTAAGGACAGGACTTCTCTTTCCTAAGTTGGTCAAACAATAGGAGTTTACATTTCTTTTTTTATTTTTTTAATATTGAAAGAAAGGAACAGCATAGCAAAGGAGAATTTTGTTAACTCAAAATGCTATCATGAGAAATTTGTGGATCTTAAGTCTCTGTTTCAGTCAGGTGATTGAGATAACCTTTACAAAGACAATTAAGAGACTTAAATAAGACAATACTCAAAAAAAAAAAATCATCATGGAGATAATTACAGATGCTTCAGGAAAATAATGTGCAAAATCTTTGTACTCTACTCCAGGGACTCAATCTGTGCAAAGCCTTTCTGAATTCTGGACTGAATCTTGTGCATCAGGCTAATTTCATATGATGACGACAAGAGGTCCCACGCTGTCAGAGGCTGACGTACGGTAAAACTAACACAGAAACAACGCGGAGTTTCTTGTCAATAACATACTCCATGTTTTTATTTGAACTCGGTGCCTGCTTTCATGCCAGAGAGCCAGCAGCCAGCTCTGAGCACATTTACAGCAAATTCTTTTTAAATGTGTCACACCACT
The DNA here is from genome assembly GCA_013389885.1 of Geococcyx californianus. Classification (NCBI taxonomy): domain Eukaryota; kingdom Metazoa; phylum Chordata; class Aves; order Cuculiformes; family Neomorphidae; genus Geococcyx; species Geococcyx californianus. Next base: position 19,785 of record VWPV01029575.1, read on the forward strand.
TAATCAAAGTTGCTTAGTGGTTGCCAAATGGTAGCTCATTAAGCCGAAGGAATTACTAAGTGGGCTCAGAAAAGGAAATAAGCTGAGAGACAAGTGTATGAATTAGACAGTATCTGCTGTCTTACTTTAATGGAGTATGATGCTTCTGCAGTTGCTCCATTTGCTCTGTCTTGGACAACATTTACAGGTTTAGAGTATTCAAGAAAGCCTGGGATTCTGTTTTCTGACCTACTGCTGATTCTTCGACAAGCAAGGGCTTGCAACACTAAGGTAAGATCTTTTCCTAGAAATAAAAAGGGAAGACAGGCTAACTAAACATGCTACAGGAAACACACATCCACATGAGAAAATGGAGTTTTCAATAATTAGCCTGCCTAGGGTAGCATTTTAATGTACTGTGACCAAAAGATAAGCAATTTCAGGTGCAATACCTAAAACTGCTGTATTAATGTATTTTCTTAGGCATGCCTGATTAAATTCACTTCCTGATCTATCATTCAGTGAGAATGATACAATTTATTTTGAAAACCGCAAAAAAGTGGTCCTAACACTGACCCAGATTAGGAACCCCAGGAAGACAGAGGAGACAGGCAGCAAGAGGGAGTAAGGAATAAATGAGTCAGTGAAAATGCACAACATGCATCTGCTCTCTGCTGTTCTTTCCTTTTCTTAAACAACCTTCTGAAAATAAAGAAAAGCTGTTTATCTGTTAATGCTACACTAAAAAAATAGACTATAATACCAATTTATTTTATTGAGTGAACAAGTATTCATCATTAAGCAGATTTATGGTTTTGAAAGTCATTTGACTGTCTGTCTCTGTGGAAATTTCTCTTTTCTAGATAAAGATGCACTTCAGCTATGGAAGGAGTATATAAAAGAACTGCAATATAGGAACCATTTGGCACATGCTCTGCTTTTAGATTTGTACAAGTGAAATCACATGAGATAGCACCACAGCTATAATTTAAATCAGATCCTGGCCTAACTCTGTGTTCTGAAAACAGCTGCAATATACTATAGTGATGGGGAAACACCACCTGACATTTCAAAAGTTAGCATATAAATCCAGGGTATCAATTAAGTAGGAATCAGCTTCTCTGGGACTGAGCTGAAGAGTAGAGTACAATCACTGGGCTGGTACAGCTTGTGAAAGCTGGGGTGGGGACTGCAATACAGAGTGCTAGAAAAGAAGGGAGCACAGGAATTCATCTATGAGAGCCTGTTTACAGATCGCAAGTGCAGTTAGAAAGTTCATTTGGTTTCAGTGTGACTTATATCCAGTGCAGCTAGAAGGAACTGTGTGTTCTGGGCTCTCGTATAATTGGCTTATAATCAGTGGATTTGGAATAGGATGGTAATTGACCACATTTAATCACAACACTTTTTAAAGAAAGCACTCTTATTGGGCAAGGTCTTACCTTTAATGCTTTTGTCTTCAAAAACACCTTAATGAAAATCAGATATGATATTTCCAGTTAGATCAATGTCAGTCTCAATACACCTACAAAAAAGATGACCCTAGGTGGGGACTCTTGTCAACTTTACCAGTCAGAAGGAGACTAGGATTTGCAGGAAGGTTTACACGAAGATGGTTCCAGTAACAAAGGCAATCATAGCTGTACTGTTGACAGGGTATTTCTGTAACATTTAGGGTATTTCAGAAATGGCCAGTCATACTGGATTTACGAAATTGGTCCAGCCAAACTGTCAAAGGAATAGCCCACAGACAGAAAAAAGAGTTGGGGGGAAATGAAATAATTCAGGGCACCGACACTTGCTAGTCCAGAAATGTGGCATGGCATCATCTCAATAAGTAATCTAGCACATGTTGATCTGCGGAGGGAAATTCCTATTTAAGCAAAAGTCCTTTCTAAACATGTCTGTCATCTGCAGAATCTCTTTACATCTGACTTCACAGCTATCTAAATCTTTGTAGATTGCTGTCTGTGCAAATAAGTCATGATAACTAACCCTTATGAACTCCTCCTTTCTGAGAGCTTAGACACCCTTAGCTGGAAGTAAAATGTACATTTCTTACGAGACACATTTGTTACCTGAGCTCCTCGCTAATATATGCAGGTTCTCTGAACGTTTTTCCTGAGGAAGGTGACATATTGCCGTGCTGTCTGAAGCTGTGCATGGAGTTGGCTGACGTTAAACTGGAAGAATTTGGGGTGTGATGTTTGGTTCACACACTGACAAATTTGTCTTAGACTCAACGGAAATGAACTCTACCTGAGATAACACTTCCAACATATCTTAATTCTGTGTTGTTAAGTTCTGGCAGAAGTGTCTTCATTAAAGAAAAAAAAATTCAAAAGCATTTTATAATCAATTTTGAAGTGTTCTTCAATTGCAATTTTTAAAGACGAAAAATAATTCTAAAAAAATTCATAATATCTCTGGTTGTGAAGTCCTGCTGCACAGTAGCAATAAGTTGAGTCCTCTGGACAGCAAGTGGTCTGTTACATATGGTAAATTACTGCCTAGTTTTGATTCATTTAGAGTAGAGATCAAGTCAACAATTAAAGTGCATCCAAACATGTGCCAATGGCACTTGTTGAATCAATGACTCAACAAACGTGTTTCTTCCAGATCTACTGTGAGGTGAACCTGGAGATAATGTACTTCTAGTAGTGGTGATATATTTTATATTTTGTTTCTACATAGGAAGGTAGCTATATTTTCCCAAGGCAGTCAAAAATTATTGTATTTTATTTGAAAATGTTCATACCACCTATACATTTGCATTCAAACAAATTACTTCAGTAATAGAAGTATTTGCTGAAATAAATTAATTTAATGTGGAGATCATTTAAAATAGTTACGGATGCCAACATTGGGAAACTGATTCCAACAGCAATGCTCATCCAGTGATGAGCAGAATACTTGTACACAAGTCAAAACCCCAAGAACATAAATATCCCCAGTGAATGTCTTGCAAGTTTGCTACTAATCAATAAATTTCTGCAACACTTGAATTTTAAACTGAGAAAATCACAAACAAAATATGAGCAGCTTTGAACACAAAAAAAGGCAGCGCACACAGAATGCTGGAGCACTCACCTATTTTCTCAGAAATAATGGTTTTCTGGTATTCCTGTCCATTAATTTTTAGACAATCTATTCTGGATATATGAATTAACACAGTTTTCATTCTGTGTTAATGAATTCCACGGTATTAATATCATATTGTAGATCACCTGGCTAGAACAGTGATTTTGTACTTACTAAAAAGAGATTGTCCTCAGTTTATAATGGCAAGGCATTTTGGATATTGGATGAGATATTGCAGGACCCGTGAAAGTGGCCTAATGTTATTGGCTGGTGCTAACATTCTTTTCATGGATTGATTCTTTTTCATTACGTTTCTGGCTGAGTGCAGGTGTACAGAATAACAGCCCATGGCATTGAACAGGAAGATGAAACTCAATAAAAACTGGGGATGAGAAAGAAAATTCATTTTTAGTTTGTGTTAGGTGTTGCTACTACGAACACAATGATGTGTTTTTATCACATAAGAGCAAATAAAGTCAACACGTAATGTTTGCTCCTTAACCCTCTCTCTATTTTATGTGATATTGGAAATATAACATTTTCTACTGTATCTGTATGTCTTTGCATGTCTGTGAAGTTGTCTGAAAAACAACCCAAGAACATTATTTTGCACCACAGAGTACAGATAATTTTGGCAGAGCAGATTTTCTGTAGGCATGGATGTGGATTTGAATTATATTTAAACATGTTGACCTTCGTGGTCATGAATTTTATCATCTGTATCCATGTGGGAGTCAAAAAGAAAAAAATACTGTCAATTTAGAGGCTTTCTAGAATCTCCTCTATCCCCAGTATACTGATAGAGTAGCTGAAATTCTCACCTCTTATTCTTGTGCCAGTCGATAATAAATGCAATCTTTTAAAAATCTGAGATAGCATTTGATTTTCTCTTCTCAATGTAATTGCACAATAGTCATTTTCATATGGAAGTTATTAAAACAAGATCTTTTTGAAGTTTCTCGTACAATAATGTATTCATGTAACTATAGTGCACCAATGTCATATATTGTGCATGTTAAATTATTAGTAGAATAAATCACATTTTTATATTGCAAAGTGAATTATTATATTCCTACTCGCATGCTTTTATATTCTGCCAAATGGTTCAATAAGCAAATGTAGCAAAGGTTCATGATTTTTCCATAAGACAAAAAAATTTGCTTTAGTTACTAGTTCTATTATTTCTTCTTGCACGTTCCTTTTCCACATATTTAATTAATAAGTGGTCTTGTCCAAAGACTACTTTTTATATACAACAGAAAGGACTAATGCTATATCTATATTGGGAATTAAAAACATGTAGTATTGCCAGATGATATTTTTGAGTTACGTCTGTTTTTCCTGTATTTTACTAAGAATTACAGCAGAAAAAAAAACCAGTGAAAAGTTGGGTTTTTACTGCATTTAGCAATATAAAATTATGAGAAACAGTATGAATAACAACGTTCCTCTGATTTTACTTTTAACCTCAGTAACCACAATTTCTTTCTGAGGACAGGTGGAATGAACTTTACACAGCAATGCTTGAAGTCCGCTACACAATAACGCTATGGCAGGGTGCAAAAACCAGCAAACCACTGACACCAGGTGCAGCACACAAATAACTCAGAGGTGTAAGTAACATGTATTGGGAAGAATGGATTTTTAATTGGCTTTAGTTCCATAAGCAAGAAACTGATAGGAATATACAGATTTGTGCATGTATGCATGTACAGGCACAGCGAAGCACATATGAACACACTCTTGGTTGTTCAGTGTCTTCTTTTGCATAATCCTTGAGATATATTTTCCTTTTTTCTATCTGTAGTCAACATTTAGACATTTTTGACCGTGCAACCAGGCTGAATAATGACATTGAAGTACCTAAACGTGCTGGGAGTGCTATGTTTCATTTTGAGCCTCAATTTGCACTTGAATCATATCATTATGTATGGCAGTATCATACAGTGTATGAAACTTCCTATGTTTAGAATTGCGAATGTCATTTAGAAATAAGAGGTAAGCAAAAAGAGTTCAGTAAAACATAAGTAATTGAAAGAATAACAAAACTCACTTTAAAACAAAAAAAATTTCACATATTAAATGCATAACATATTATTCTATTTAAAATTGACAAGAGTATAGAAAAAAGTAGGAGAAAAATTATTCCCAAGGCCTAGAGTGCCTATGAAAACTTGCTGTCTTGGATATAGATGACTTGGCCACATGGAAGCCACACGGGAGTTGGTTGGATTGATGTCAGCTGCAGAATTAGACAAATAGATCTTATGATGCACCAGCAGGATTTCTGTACTGTAGTGGATCTCTTCTCAAGTTTCTTTGGGGGGTATTTATCTGCCTGTGTCTGACTACCATCCCACAAAGGTGCTGATCTCCACAAAGTCCTGCGTTGCAGCTGCCAGCAACAATGCAGGCATCTTGGATACTTTACAGCATCTACAGTGATGCCAGACTCATACACGGGCAAGCAAACCCCTGTGACACGAGTTCTTTCACAGAGTAATTTATGCACTGAGACTATCCTCAGTATTTACAGACCACTTTGAAGACAACATTAAAAGGTTACTGAAGAAGATACGCAGATGATATAAAGTTTGATGGATCTGCTGAGAGACTGGTAAGCACTGAAAATGTACATAAAGACACAGATTAGACTTTGAGGACAATTATTTTGTTTAATTAAAAAAAAGTGTCAGCAATACTTATGTACTACATGGGTGACTGTTTTGGAAAGCAGTGATAAAGAATTTGAGTCATAGGAAATAAAAAGCAGAAGGTGCTGATTTTGCAGAGAATAATACCATCCTTGGATCACAGACTTGTGTCTTTAACGTATGGAGATGTTAGACATTTAGGTATCACTCACAAGTTCTTCCTTTGTCCCATGTTTACCAGATTTCCTTTCCAGGTGAGTCTGAATCCATCCCCACACCCTACATCCCCCAGGAGTTGTTATTTCTCACTAGCTCACAAGTTACAGCCTCCAGAGCTTCCTTTATCATGACAAATATAAGTCATAAGTAACAAAACGTGCCAGGTACTTTGAGCTGTCACAAATGTTTAAATAATAAGACTGCTTCTCATTCGCCAAGAAAAACCTGCTCTTTGCCCTCAAAATATTTAGTAGAAATGGTACTGAAATAAGGTCAGCCTCAGCTTGGGGCCAATAGTTGGGGAAAACAGCCTCTGACTACATTAACTTGTAATGCCTGTCCTCTTTCTCTGGAATAGACTCAATTAAATCCCAGAAACTAAACATGTCAGCATTGTAGGTTTCAAGATCAATGTGAGCATCTCACGAAGCTTCAGTTTGCATCTCAACTGCTCCTAAAGCTCTATGTAGATTCTCTCCTCATGTCTCCTAACTCACCTCCATGAATATGAAATAGGTTATAGTGTTAGAAAATCATTTCATCAAGCCCCTCAGACTGGAACAGAAGCTCCACTTGTCTGTAAGGTGTAAGGAATAAGCACAGTAACAAACTAGATTTTGCCAATATTTTGTGAATGAAAACAATCACTGTTCATTTGTATTTCTATTGAAACAGTTAAAATAATATTAAATGTAAAATCTTAAAGGCTAAAAAATTTTCTGAGTACAATTAACCACTTCCAGAATTTAAGCAATGCATGAAACCTTTGTAGATTACTCTAGTTTTATGATTTACCATTATAATCAATATTAATAATTCAAGATTCCTCTCCAGACCTCGCCCAGTGAGCTCCACGCCCAGATATCTCATGAGTCTGCAAACAGGAGAGATTTGATCTCCTTTCCTGTAATGGGAATGGCCAGCTGAGCACCACTCAAACGTGTGCAGTTTTTTGTGAAAGTGATCAGAACAATATTGTCATTGGAAATTAAGCAACACAACCATTCTTATTCTCAAACAGACCAAGAGAAATGGATCTAAACTGCCTTCTATAATTGATGACTATATTTTTGGTGTCATTGACAGCATTGTTGTGGCCTGGAAGTCTGCTTTGCCTGCACAACAAGCATTCTCCCATGTTGATGTTTGTACTGTGTCTTACCGTGGTGAGTTGACATGGACACGCCTTGAGAGTGATGATTCTGGCAGGTAACCACTGAACAAATATTGAATGCTCCTTTTGATGCATGGTTCGGGCAGTTGGGCTGGGAAGATCTGAAATCAGCTGGTGTGGGGACAGTGACAGCCCTTGTGGAATTGACACAAAGGGGCTGTGGATCCATGAAATCAAGCAGCTAACAAAATTACTATTGCATTGTTATACATTTATGCAAAGACTTCATGAGAATCCTTGCAGTACTGGAGCTACCAGCCGCTCTCCAGCAAGGCTCCCCAGCTCTGCGGCACCAATGGTTGCCAGAACAGCAATTCTCCAAGTTGTGCAGGGCAGCTGTGAAGCTGAATTGCTCTCTATGGCCCATCCTTTCCTGTGCAGTTAACACTCCTTTGCTCCGGATGCTGAGAGCGAGTTCCGTAACTATGCAGGGAAGGTCTCCAGAGCACCTCACAGCCCTGATCTCTTACAGGTTATGGTGCAGGGAACTCATCAACAGGAAATGAAGTGGAAGTGAAATTGAACAATTCATAATCTTGTGAGATAAAAGCAAAAACATAGAAGGTAAAAACTGAGAAATACAAGACAATTTAAACACGCTCTATGGGGTCTCTGTATATGCCACGTGTGTACGCACCTTTACGTGTGTGCGTGGCTATACCCCAATACTGATCCAGAAGATTTGTGGGAAATGACCCAAATGAAACAAAAAATTACGGATATGGAATCACAAATTAAAAAAATTAAAAAAAATTAAAGGAAAAAATTAGTAAGGGTAACCCTCTTCTCTGGAGAAAGATTTAACAAACTCAAGAACAGAACACACTAAAATAAAATCTGACTCCAAGAAATCCTCTGCAGAATGGATGGACACTCACACTAAGAAACTCTTAAAATCAGGAAATTCTCTGTAGAGTAGGTGTGCTCCCACACTGAGTAATTCTTGGAATAAACTGATAACAGTATCAGAAGATGAAATTCAAAAATATATACACATCACAGAAAGAGAACAACATATGTCCCTGAAGACTCATCCCCTGAGGAATATTCCTCATGTGATTGTTTTCCTTGTTCTGAGCTGTAGAGAACGCTGTGAACGTCTACCCTTTTCCTGAGAAACTGAAAGTCTATTTTACGAAAAATAGATGATATTTTCTTCACTGCATCCCCAAACCTGGCAGGCACATTGTATAAGGGAGGTACCAGCACAGGCACGAGGCTGTTTGGTCCTGCAGACTCCTGACAGCAAGCACAAACACATGACTTCAGAGAGACACTCCTATGCAGGACATTTCTGAAAATATTCCCTCCACTGTTGTCATGGGGAAAGTGGCACCTCTGCAGGAGTCCACTCGCTCCTCCCTTCCCTGCTTCAGGTCCTTTCTAGAAAGATGCAGTATCAGCTTGCAGCAATGGTACCAAAGAATTGCTAAAGGAAATCCCCAAGTTACAAAGTCAATCCTCAGTATAAATTCATTGACTAGACTGTGAAGACACTGTGGTCTCCTATGTTTAGCATTTGCCATGGTATATTTTGAAGTCATTTGCTCAACTAGAATTTTGGTCTGAGAGTTCTCTCAAACATCTCCTGTTCACAGCTGACAACTCTTATGAGAACAGGTTAATAATTCACAGAAAAAGTTGGGTCAGCCTTCCTTTGAATAAGTACAAGTAATGTTTAACAAGTCTTTGACAGCTGTGGGAAATGCTTAGCTTTCTTAATAATTTTAAAAACTGAATGTTATTTTTTAAGTATTCTTTTATAGGAAGTCAATCTGAAGGCTGTTTCCCTTGATATTTTCTCCTATAAGAGGGGTGATATTTTCAAAGCTATCAAATGGAGTTTCAAGGGAAAGGCTTTTTTTTTATTCCTTTGATAACTACATGTTTCATGATAATAGGAATACAGTGTTTTATTCAAAGACAAAAGGAGTAAAAGCTCTCAAGAGGCTACAGGAAAAGTGCAATACTTTACCTTCCTCCAACAGGTTTGGCAGTTTGGGTGCTACAGGTGCTGTAACAATTTCTATGTATATAGAGTAGGTTAATGGGGAAATCAGAGAACTACACTTCCCTTCTCTCTACTTCCCTTAGCTTTGCAACTTAAGATCAATCAACACTGTGGCTCATTGTGTACAATATTTTTGAACTGTATTTTTACCACAGTGGTGGTATGTGTATAATATGAGCATAATTACTATGCAAAAATATATCCTTTCGCAAGAGATCACCATACGTGCTTTGGTAAAAATATTTTTTGGAATATTTTTGTACAGTCTCAATACCAGCAGAGCTATATTAGTTCTCTCTCCTTTAATTTCACTGTAAATACATATATTGTCTACGTATGTTTTCATTTCTTTTTAAATGAAAGGAAGATGGGAAAATCTAATAATAATAAAAAACGAACTCTAGAAATACACAGCATCTATGCTAGAAAAACTGGAAATAATCCAAAACCACTCTTGACACTTGGCACATTTTGGTGCTGTGCATTAGTCACTATAACTTTACACATTTTTACTGTTGGGCATAGTAGGAATAATGCTACAGGTCTAGATGGCACAAGGTCTTTGGTAAGTTCACTACCTTTTTACAGGTCAATCTTTTGCTCATTTAATATGGCAGTTACTTAAAGCTTTGTTCATAATATAAGGTGATTTTTCTCCAGTGAACAGAATAAGTAAAATGTACCATGATGTGTATTCATGAAACGCATTCATGATGTATGTATGACCTTTGTGAAAAATATATCCACCTAAAGGCAAAAGTTATAAATACAGGGATGCAATTTTTTTTAATAAATTTGAAAGATCTTTCAGTTTTATTCCACAAGCAAATTAAAAAATTCGTCATTGTCAAACTGCACTCTGAAAGGATTCCTTGCCTTCTAGGCAGTTCTCAAATCAGGTCAACAATTAGCACTACACCTCTCGGAAACACATAGTAGTAGCATCTGGGTTTTCTTTTTACTAACCTCCTCCAAAAAAATGAGTTATGCTTCTAGTTAGTAATTAGACACTTACCTTTTGAAGCTCCAGGGCGCTCTGCATGCTATTTTCCTAATTCTTGAAAATGAAAGCTACAATCAGAGCACTTAAGCAACTTGAGTGCCAGAGTCTTCCTTGGACATAAAGTCTAAAACATACTGCAGCAAGAGCCTCTTAATCTGCTTGCAAGTTCACATTAGCTTCTCACTGTTACTTTCAATAAAAGAAAGTCACGGCACAAGCTCCATAAAAATCAGATTTATGCAAGCTTAATAAGGCTCATTGCAAATTATTTCTCAGATTTTCATGGTCTGGTTATCTTGGAAAGCATGTAGGAAAGAAAACAAAAACCTCTCTCAAACCCTGCATTCCTGAAGCAGCACAGAAAGAAAAGCAAAGAAAGCAAAGGCAAAACAGTAATTTCTTCTACTGTGCTGCAGAGAGAAATTAACATTTTGCTCGGTGCGATGCTGTGAAAGCTTGCGTGGTGGTGACACTTCTTTGTCACGTAGAAGCTTGGCATTATTTTAAGAGATAAGCATTTAATTAAACTGGACTTTCTGAGAAGCTGCTAAAGACTATCTCACTGCTATCCTGCTATCAATTGTGGCCCTGACAGCAAGTGGGCCTCCAGCTCAAAGCCACGAAGTACGTTCCATTTCTCCAGAATTCACTTCACAACCCAAGCACAAGCTTGGTTACGTTAAACATAACATGCCATTCTTGAATGAGGCCATACAATTCGTTAAAAAGTTAGTAAAGCTATGCAGATAAAATCAGCATTTGGAGAGCATGAGCACCAGGAAGGCAGCGTTAGTGCAGCTATTTCATATCATCAGCTTTTTACCCCCTTTGTCATTTAGTTAGTGAATGAGAAACGGGAACATGCAAGTTATGACCAAATAACAAGCAGTTATCATAGCCTTGGTTAGCAACTATTACTGAAAAAAGGCTGTAAAGAAAATCTGGATGTTTCTTGGGAAGTTACATTACTGTAAAAATTAAGAAGTTTTGAGATTGGAAATCAATGACTAGTGTGGTACAGATCTAAACCCGTGAGAAAACAGATATCAGTTACCCAAACAGAAAACAATTCCATTGTATCTTTCAGATCGGAGTGTGCAGTTCTCTTCTTTGTGTTTCTACTTGTACTTTTGTTCTCTTTGAGTGTTTGTTGGGTAATTATCCTGCAGCAGCTAAAAATCTCAAGTTTATATGTATTACTTAAAATATTTTGTCAATGTGCCTTCTTTATTCATATAAAACTATGGGAAATTACATTATGTGTACTTAGAAACTATAATAATGCTCATCTAATGTGCAGTATAAGCTGTTTGTCTTCTCAAAGCCTACACACTTTCTTTGTTTCCCTTTGTTTGTTAGTTACCACTATTTGCTGTTTCTGGTTTTATTTTGAATTAAAATTTCTTTAGAGAACAGACATCACTGTCAGTTTGTTTTCACCCTAAGAAAACCAGGAGAATAAAAAGTTATGTAAAAGTGAAGAGTGAAAGTTTTTTTGTCCTCCCCCCTCCTCTTTTTTTTTTTTTTCTTTCTTCTAAAATAAATTCTTAAATTTTAAAATCATACCATCATAGAATGGTTTGGATTGGAAGAGGTCCTAAAAGATCCTCTAGTCCAATCTCCCTGCAATGAGCAGGGACATTTTCCACTAGATCAAGTTGCTCAGAGCCTCGTCCAACTTGACCATAAATATTTCCAGGGAAAGGGGTATCAACTACCTCTCTGGGCAACCTGTTCCAGTGTTTCACCACCTTCACTGTAATAACGTTCTTCCTTACATATAGGCTAAATCTAGCCTCTTTTAGTTTAAAACCATCACCCCTTGTTCTACCACAAAAGCCCCTGCTAAAAAGTTTTTTCCCTTCTTTCTTATAAGCTCTATTAGGGATTGAAAGGTCTCATTTAAACCTTCTTTTTTTGCTAAACCATCTCAGCTCTCTCAGCCTTTCTTCATAGGAGAGGTGTTCCATCCCTCTGATTAAACTTGTGGCTCTCCTCTGGACCCACCTGTGCTGACTCAAATGCATTAGTTTCAAGTTTCAAACAGCCCCTACTCCATAAGTGTGCCTATAGCTCCCCACTGTGCCATACAGAAGTGGCTGCTTCCAACACAGATTCATAATTACTGTCCTTTTAGACGCTACATGGAGACACTTGTGCCTTATTCTCAGTATACATTTCTGGTGGAAAAACCCCTCAGGAAATGATGAAGTAGATATTTTAGTTTTCTTTGGTGCATAGAAATCTTTTATGGTTTAATGCTCCAGTATGATCACAGTATGGACAACTCATTTTTTATTTCTATATTGATTTCATATTGTTTGCTCCATCTATACTACCTCTTTCCATGGTTGGTGCACAGAAAATAGTCACTCTTCACTCCTTAAATAATTTACTCCTTAATCTTTGTAAGACCTGACTGTTGTCCCCCCTATTAGAACTGATATGGTCATAAAAATTGGTGTATGACTCACCATGAAAAATGTCAGTCTATTGTCTGTATAGGCTGCCAAGCATTCTTCGATAATAGATAGTTTAGATCTCTTTTCACTCCTTTGACTTTAGGGAACAGGAATATCATGACACAAGTTGACTTCATGGTGAATGGTCCGAAAAAGAGTCAGAGAAAAGCAGTAATATTTCCAGTGCCACACAGGAAGCATTCATAAGGCAGTGTAGGGGTCTCCCAAGTTTGAGCCAACAACTTAATCCCTCGTTCATTCCTCAAAACTGGAAGGTGGCCGAGAAAAGAAATATGGGAAAGAAAACACAAAAGTCTTTTGAAATGGAAATAAATGGATTCAGAGCTAATAAGTATAATTTTACCTTCAGCCTTTTGCAAAGATCCATGCCAAAAACATTCTTCCTTTTGAAGATAACACAATGAATGAATATACAATCTTTGGCGGGTTTTTTACCTGAAACGTTTACAAGTTGTGAGCGCTGCATACATGGAGACTACAAATTATTCTTATGCTTACTGCATCTTTGTTAGGAACTTTTGTATAAACTTGATGCCATTTTTATCACTTATAAACTCCACTGAATTCAAAACCGAGCAGTCATTTTGGCGAAGAAGAACACAAGAACAATAAAAGCTCTGGAAAATACAATGATGATGTCACTGCAGTTTCCAGGCAACTGGCATACATGATGTGTTTGTAGCTTTGTTAGCAGCTTTGTCATATTCCAATGAGTGTATTTTAATTACCAACATCAGTTCCACATCTGCACTGAACACAGAGCCAAATGCAATTTTTATGGGAGCTATTTTGTGAAGGGGGGAAGAGTTTCATGGTTTTAGTCTTTTATTTCTAAAGATCATGTTCCAACACTAGCATGAATGTGAGAAAACTATTTTGAAAAATGAAGTTTAAAATAGGTTGAAGTGCTTAGATTTGGGTATGAAATAAAGAGACTGATACTAGAGAAGGATGTTTTAAAACCTATGGACTTTCATTTAACATTTGACGTACTATATCTTTAACAGTATTACTGTGAATTCCTGAAAAGCAAGCTTATTAGTAGGTGTTTATTTTCAAATTACCTAAATATTCAGGTTTTTGCAACTCACAAGGGCTCAAGTGTTTAATACTTCAATATTCAGAATGAGGAAGTATTTTAAGCACCTGTTTTAGAATCTTGCTAACACAGGTACTACAAAAAGGAAAGTAAATAGACTCTGCTAATAAGTATAAATTTTACACATAGCACATTCTATAGAGTAGTTTTAGTTTACCTAGCCTTTTGCTGAAACATGAAATAGTAGAAACTACTAACATTAAACAAACATCAGTTGTCTTATCAGCCAATAGTTTAGTATTGTTACATTTCTGTTCATTTTAAGAAAGTAAATTTAAGATAATTTATATATGCATTCATGATAAGTACTCATGAATAGTTTAGAAGCAACTAAGTGCATTCATTTCAGGAGTTTAAAGTGGTAGTCAGTGAATATTCTTATACTGGAATCATATTAATTACAAAAATTTCTCTGTGTGTCTGCTGACTAGAGTTTAACAAACAACCAGTGTCACGGGTTTCCTAAAATAAACAATATAGAAATTGATTACATGAAAACGCAAACCTGAGTCAATAAATATATAACGTGGTTATTTCCATCCCCTTTTTCCAGTTCTAGTACTGCAAGAAGAAACATTTCCTTTCTTCATAAAGTAATTTGTTTTCATCTTACTCGTGTCTATAACACATTTCTGTAATTTTTCATAGCCTGCATATCACAACCATTCTTCTATTAAAACAATAAAAAGTGGCTTGAAAATATATTTAAGCCTTTAACTTGCATTCCTCTTGATTTCCAAACATAATTTTATTTCACAGTACATTACTTTCTATTACACACTCATGTACTTTATCATTAATACCCTTTCACTATTTCAATAAACAAAACTAAATGTAGTGTTGGCTGTTTGGCTTCATGCTTCAGTAACCTCACCATGTCATCAGGTAGGACAATCAAATAAATGACTACAACACACCATTGTTTTAATTATATTTAGTGATTCAAGGGTGTTTAAATCCTTGTTTTCTCTTGAACAATGTGTTTATGTCTATAAATTGATTAATAGATTGCCATCTTTATCATGCAATAACCAAATCTACAGCTAACAAAGTAGCATGTTTCTTGTACAAATTAGCTAAATTATACATGCCAAACACATCACATTCCCCATTTAACAGAAGAAGCCACTTGCCAGGAAATCTTTTTATCATTAGCTCTTCTCAAGTGTGATACAGCTGTTAATGAAAGAGCAACACACTTCAAAGAGGAAACATTGCAAAATGCAGCTGAGCATCCTACATGGACATTGTGTTGTGATATATGTGGTGCCCTTCAGATATTGTGCAGCGCACATTACATTACAGCACACCGGTTAGTGAAGAAGTTTATAGCTCTTGTATTTTTTACCAAATACATCATTTCTCAACAGAATTTGAAATAATGAAAATTTGATTTATAAGGTATTAAAAATATACACGTGCTCAGAGCCAACTTGTAATTAAATCCTTCACTTGGTCTGACAAATTTCAGCTCATAAGAGTAACTACTCACCAAGGGGAAAAGAAGATGTGAGAAAAATGGTGTTCCTACTACCAAAGGAGCTCTTTTTAAAAATTCTAGAAAACTTGCTCTGGCCTCAAGAAAGCAGAGCGTGCCATGCTTCCAATAATGTACAGGATCCCTTTCTACTTTGCAAGTGGACTCTGCTCTTCTGTGGTCTCAGCTCCAGCTCACTTATCTCTGTAGATCCTAACCTGTCTGCCACTACTTTGTCTCACCTACTTCTTGGATTACTTTGTCTTGAGGATGAGGAGAGGGTGACATAGCATCTTACTGCACTGAAAGGAGGAGAGATAGAACTTAATTTGTTAAGGTTTTGGTTAAGGTGGTGTTGTGTGTCCTGTTCTGGTTATATCTATTATATATATAGATATCTATCTATATGTGTGTAGTTAAGAACTGCTACCCTTCTCTATGCATTTTTCCTGATTAAAATCTCTTTCAGATATCCATCTTAATTTTCCTTTAAACTGAGACAATACCATACACTGAAAAGTCTAATATATATAACATGAATATATACATAAGGATATGTATAAAACATGCCTTGGAACTTGACTTAGAATTTGTATGATATACATTTATTATTATATAGATTTGGAAGAAATTAATAAATACACAAACTTTTATGGCTTGTTATATTTACCTACAAAGCTGTAAGAACAGAGGTCTGGATCTGCATTATTCCAGAGGGAATGCTTTGAAACATTTTCTCTCAAAATAATGTAAAATTATTTAATCCTTATTTAGAAGGCCCTCCACAGGTTGCCTAGTTGGTGTCATTTTGCATAATAGGAGTGGTTGTGGCTGGAGGGCACTACACCAGTTCCACGGCTATAACTTAAAGGAGCTCAAGAGTATGCTAAATTACATAATGGGATTTTGCATTAGACATTGCTTAGAGACACAAATACCCGAAGGGTTTGGTTTTAGTCGTAAAATAATTCTGATAGTTCCACTAGAAATCTGGCCAGGAAAAGAGACTGTAAAAACCTTTAAAAGTAGTGCCCACAAAATAAAGAGGACACCAGACATTTTAGGAAACATATGAAGAGTGATATTGACAAACACAGTTGTATAGAAAGAACAGAAAAGGACAGTAGGGCTGGAGAGCAGACTGTTGATATCTTAATGAAAAAGCAACCGTTATACGATGCACTTAAAGGAACAGCTCAAAGGTGGCTTTGAAAGTCTTGCTCAATACAAAAATAGGGCTAGGTATTATACATTAACAGCAAACAGAAGTTGCTCCAGCTTGGCAGCTTATAAAATATTCATTTGTTCCTTAAGGGAGAGCTGTCACAGATAAGTAGTTCTACAGAATGTAAAAAGTGAAACATAGGTATTTTAAATTTACAAAATAACATACAATAACTCTTCCTAGACAATTCTTGTTGTGTATGTCATGCTGTCCATGACTCATTGACTTAGAAAGTAAGATTTTTGGAACCTCTCTCGAAGTTTTCCTAGTTGTGTCAGCCAGAGTTAGCAGTTGCATAGCATGTTCCTATGATTTCACCTATATCATTAACCAGCTCTAATGCTAATAATGCCAGTAACATGGGAGTGGAAGTAATAAATATTTTTTTTGGACATACTGAAATTACTTTTGACTGCAGTAAACAAGCCAAACATCAAAAGCATTTTCATAAAGTTGTTCTTTAGGAAAATATGAACAAAAAATGACATTAAGACTAGTTACTGTGGCTATTAAAAGTATAGCGGAGTCCCATCCCTGAAATTAAAGACATGTTCACAAGCATGATACGGTTTGGATTAGCAGTCATACCACAGAAGGAAGCGTTCTCTGAGGAAAGCCTGGGAGAACGGCATTTTCTAGAAGGCTATTAGTGAGTCTGACTCTGTTATGTGAGTAGTAATCTAGGAGGAGTTCTGCTGCGCTAGGCAGCAAGTCAAAGAAAACTGTGCATGCAGTAAACGCTTCTGCCTTAGCCTTCAGAGTCATTCACATTAGTATTACAGTAGGTTAGAACCTGCAGTTGTGGCGTGGTGTGTTTCTGTAACAAGAGGGTCTCCCAAGTGGTACTTTCATTGGCATACAGAGAGAACTTGTTGTTTATCTTGTCAGAGAGATTGCCAAACGCACACAGTTCACTTTTACAGGCTGTGAAGTTTTCTCATTTCAGAAAGTTAAGATGAACTTGAATAACTGTATGCTTATTTTAAGCACTGGAGAAGCTTACCTAGTCAAGTCAAACAAAATCACAGGCTTGTTAACTTGAGCATTTTCTTAATTTACAAACCATAGTCCTTTGAGTACCTCCCTATTACACCTACAGAAAAGCCAGGGATGGGATAATTACCAATATTTAAAGTCTAGGGGGAGATATTAGGAAAGTATAGAAGTTACTTTGAAAAATAATTATTACAAAATCTAGATTTTTTTTTTTAACATTAGGCAGATAAGCCTATATTTGAGACTTCACTGCTTCCACAAGTCCTGCCTTACAGTGAAACAATTGCTGAATTTCAGAGAAAGAGGCAACTCTGTTTTTCAAAATCAATTCAAGACAAAGTTTAATATATACATATGTATATGATGTCCAGGTTTGACTCTCAGAAGTTCTCTTTTAAATCTTTATCTGCTCTTTGAGTAAAACAACGCTGATCTGGGTGCACAAAGCAATAATTAAGCAATTAGTGACTACAGCTACTCCAGTGATGGGCAATGCTCAATGAATGATAAAAGAGATAAAACACAAAATCACTCTCTGCGTGTCTAAGGTCATTGCATTCCAGCTATCCCTTAGATGTTTTATAACTCACCATGAAAAGGAAAGAATACCCATTAATGATACTTAATTGGCTGTTCAGACCATTACATAAAGTGCTTTTTCTCATTTTCTAGCAAAAATTTCACTGAATTTTTTGAATGGTTGAATCACATAGAAATTTCTTCTTTTTCTTTTCTTACTATTAAACTTCTAGACTTTGATATATTTTCTCTTTGAAACTGCTTTACTCGTCTTTAGAGGTGGGTTTGGTTTTGATGTATTTTAACCTATGTTCAACACAGGGCACGTAGCTGTACTAGCAGTTTGTCACAGTGACCTGTAAACTTTTGAAATTCTTCCATCCCTGTGCATGATTCATATACAATTACTTCTTCATGGACAAACAACTAGGTCTTGAAGGAGTGTTTCTTCACGTTTGTTTGAAAATGTGATAATTCATATTTATTTGAATATTTTCTGACTTTCTTACTAAAAAGATTCCAGGGAAGTGCCACAAGCATCCCTCATGACCACATTTCTACCTACCTTTGTAGAGCACATTAGAGTTTCAGCTGTTGCAGTGGGTTGATGCTGGCCAGCAACTTGGCACCCATACCACCACAAGTTTCTTCCAAGCCCAGCATCCCAGTGGGCAGTGGAGAGAATAGGAAGAGCAAAAAACCAATAAACCTCTTAAGTTGAGATAAAAGGCATTTAAGTAAGCAAATTGAATTGAAGAAGGTGATGAGGCAGTCGGTTACCACCTCCCACAAGCAGACTGATGCCCAGCCAGTTCCTCAGCATGCACAACCCCTCCCAGCTGTACCGGTAAGCGTGGTGTAGTCTGGTATGATACATATCTTCAGTCAATTCAGGATAGCTGTTCTGGCAGCATCCCATCCCAATTTCTTGCCCAACCCAACACACCGGAGAGGAGAGAGTGAGACAAAAGAAATCATTGATGCTGTGCAAGCACTATCCAGCAGTAACCAGAACATTGGTGTGTTACCAGCACCGTTTGACATAAATCCAAAACACAGCTCCACACAGGCTGCCACGAAGGAAGTTAACTATTACAGTCAAACCCAGCACAGCGATTCATCTGAAGAACGTGGTCTATTGTATTTGTTTTCCCAGAAACTATTACACTTTATGTTGTATTTTAAATACCGCAATGCATACTGAAAACCCTTTACTTTTTCCTCCCTACAGACTCACTATAAACTCAAAAATATAAATTGTATTTATTCATCAACACAGCATGAAAAAGGCTCTTAAAAAGTAACGAGCCAGTGCTCGACTGCTGACTATAGGTTTTATGCTGAACTCCAAAGAACAATTACTGGATTTCTCCCATCCAGTCTGAAGAAAAAAACCCCACAAACCACCAAACTTTCCAGAGCTCCTGATCATTTGTTTCAAAAGGAAGAACATCAAATGAAAGCAAAGTTAGCAGCAACAGTATATTTTTTCATTATATGGTATGACATATAGAATAATAAAATGCTTTCTGCTTTTAAACCAACTGAAACCGGTACACTTTGGTTTTAATTAGACATACTACAGCATTCTGCTTCTGTTACTGTTAAGTAATTTTCACCATAACCTACTCCTGACTGTAAACTGAATACAAATATGTTCCCTGCTAAGCACTAAAACAGTGTGGATTTTTCATAATACTTTTCCCAGAAGATACACAAGGCCCTTTATGCCAAGACAGACAGAGAAACGCACATAATGTTGAACATCACTGTCAAACATCAATGCCTGACCCATAGGACATGAATTCTCAGAGTACGGGTCCAGCATAAGAGAGTGAATGTGCCAGCTGTTTTGGACTTAAGTGGGATTTTAACAGTCTGACTGATTTGCAGACTCAGAGTTCTGTCAATGCTCACGTCTTTACTTTTGATACAAGAAATACGGCCAAGGTATTCTTTTACATTTTGTTTATTAGATTAATTCCATAGTTTAGAAGACAGATGGTGTTTACCACCCTTTTTCTTCAGAAATATTTTATGTTCAGATTGTACTTCATTAACCAATTCAAAAAGATAAAGGGGAATGTCACGTTTAGTTTCCCAGGCGATCACTACAATTATATAGAAATATTTAAATTAAATAGCTTGGCAAATGTAGTCAGCATCTTCGCATTTTACTTAGCCAGTGCAAAACATACAGCAGTAGTAGTATCCAGCATTCCCATCATGTCATGTCTCAAGTTAAAAGGAACAAAAATGATGAGAGTAGGCTAATGTGATACCACATCCCTCTCTTCCCATTTCCTCTCATTCTTCCTTTGAAGGGGATAGCTTTGTTCTGACTGATTCTTTTGGAGATTTTCGCGTTTCTGCACCTTCTTTGAAACAAGAGTGAATTCATCCCAACAATAAAACAGACAGAGAAAAGAAAAGGTCTAATCACAAGGCACATAGATTTAATTTAGATTTTAATTTAGATAAGATACTGATTATTTTTCTCAGACACAGGGCTTCACCACCCTCAATATGGATGAAAATGAAAGAACAATTATGGAGGTCCTAAACAAACAAATTCCACAGATTTCCAGAGGTGTCTTACAAACTACTCAGTGTTGTTATTCTCTCTTTCAAGCTAACATTGTTAAAAATCCTACTGACAATGAAATGTGCTGTGAATGAATGAAAGGATCTCTGCTTTGTCACATATGAGGTGCCCTCCAGACACTCCTGATTAAAGAGGGGTATAGTGCAGTTTCTCAGAAATAATGACACTGAAAATATGAAATACTTATTTCATCCTGCACTTCCTGAATAGCTTGCAAGGTTTTTGTTTGCAGCATGCAGCCAGTTAATTAAACTTTCAGAACAGTTCACATTCTAGTCATTAATTCTGCTGGTTAACAAAATCCCAACTTACCCATCTGGTTGTGAGAGAGAAAACAACTCTACTTTTGTACCATAGGGGGACATTGACAGTAAAGTTTCCCAAGCTCCTGGAGCCTCCAGAAAAACTGGTCCCCACTACATAGCCAATAAAGAAGGTGAATAGACAAGGTCTCTTCCTCCCTAAATGCACCAGTGGCCTTAGAGCACCTTTGCAAAACTGTTCATCTGAGGGCTCACAGAAACCGTGTGAAGTGAACACTGCAATACAGGCACAGGTACGCAACACTCCCACTCTTAGTAAGATAAGAAACATAAGCCATGTTAATGCATAAAAAGCCTAACCACTGTGCCCCTGAATTTGGCATCCTTTCCCAATCCCAGCTGCCCCAAGCCTTGGAAAAGTCCTAAATACTTCCAGAAGTCTGGTTACGATTTCAGTAGCATCCAGCAACTGTGCATTGAGTACATCAATAATGTATATCTTAACAGTAGCTCATTCTTCACTCCTGCAGCCTGCCCAGCCCCACCTGCCCTGGACACCACCAGCCTTTTTAAACCACTCTACCTCTTGAAGAGGTTTGAAGGAACTGTGACAGGAATAATTGGAAATAAGTACACATTGCTGTTAAGAGCAATGTCAAGAAATATCCCTGAATAACCAGTTTACAGACAGAAGCAGAGAAATCACCATTACCTCTTGGACTCCACTGTAAACAATGTACTAAAGAAAGAGGGAGGAAGGAGAAGATACACAACACCATCATCACCTACAAGCTCTTATTACCTAAAGAGTTCATAATATTGTTTTACATTGCATCAAGACTGATTACGTCCTTTATATTTCCAGAGAGGCTTTGCTGCCTTTGAAGCTATTGCCTCAGATGGGACAATGAACTGAAATCTACTTCAAAGAGTTGATCAAGGTAAATATTTTTATAAATTGCTTACAGTGACTTCAAGGACATTCATTATTTGTCTCAAAATTATTTTTTTTTTTCCAGGCTGACTCACCACCTACACGAATTTTTGTGTTTGTATATATGACTGCAAACAAGATGATTCTGTTTCAACAATACCATACCAATCACAGATGAATAAATATTGTCGTTGAGTAACTGATCCATCATATATATTTTAAGGTGAGGCTTCTTCATTAAACAATTAGGGTGTCTGTATTTAAAAAGATAAAACACATCACAAGAAAGTAACAGTATTTTTAATTGGATTTTAACGATCTCAGCCTCACTATTTAGCAGTCTGCTTCTAAAGTATTCCATGAAGCCACCTGGGAAACAAGAAATGGTGAAAATCAGAGCACACTGAAAACTGTTTGAGTTCAGTGTAGACAAGCATCCACGACAAAATAAAAGACTGAGCAAAAAGAATTTGAATTTATGACTTGGAATATCTTAACTGAATATGTTGCTGTACTGATATGGCTGGTGTGATCACAAGAACAGGGTAGCATTTGCGTGGTTGTAGAAAGAGGTAAAATCTTTTCCTGAAGTGACTGGTAGGGGTGAAAAAGAAGAAATTTCATCACAAACATTTCTTAATTCTGAAGTGAAAGACAAAAGACAAGGTTGAGAATAGAGCTAAGTTAATTATGTGACACGATTAAGTAAACCAAAGCATGCTGACACATCTTGACATCTCATACACTAGGTTTTTATTTTTGGCAAGTTGATAAAAATGCTGCAGCTTAACCATTTTAAATTAACACCTGAATCTATTTATATTTATTATTCAGAACCATTCCTATTTTTAATTTTTTTGATTACTCTATCATTTTAATTTTTTTTCATGACATCCACTATAAAAAAAAATAAGAAAACTGTCATTTATGAGTGACAGCAATTACTAAAGTTATATAAGATTATAAAGGTCCAAGCACACAGACATTTAGCTGCATGATAATACCCATATAACTTTTTGAAAGCAAAAATTGGAATATGCAGAATAGGCTTACAATGAAAAAGACAGACATTGGGGAAAAAATATTTTGATGATTGAACTCTAAAATGCAAAAAGATAGAGTCAGTTGAAATGACAGTTGTTTATGAGGCACTTTCTGTTTAGCTACTGATAGCTGACATTTCAAGTTAAATAGGTAGGATTTCCCTCAGTTCTTTGGGGAAATACTCTAGCTTTTACATTTACACAAACGTGAAGCCTTTTGCATATGAATCGAAGTGCACATTTTCACTGGTGTGGGCACTGCTGGTATGTGAGTGGAGTGGGTCTCTGGCCCTCCCTTACCTTTCCCAAATGCATAGAAAGTTCTGTAAACAACGCCAAAAATTTGAACGATTTTAAACTTAGGCCTTCGCAAATATTCTAAGCCATTGTATTAAAGAGATGAATAAAGAACCGATCAAGACTATGATTTTTTTTCTTCTAGAAAGAGAAATTCACATTAAATAAGTAATTAATAACAACCTTGTATAGGCTTACTGTAATTTGGCCTTCATTTAATAGCTTGTTTTATATCCAAAACACAGATGTACACAGAAAATATTTAACAGTTATGAAGAAGTTGAAATGAATGTTTTGTATCAGGATTTCAAGAAGGAAATGTACATACAAGGTCCAACACAACAAAAATGAGTCTGTGCCTGACCTTTATTTAACAAATTAAGAAAATCAACTGCTATCACCTTCAAAACCATTCCCCTCTGAGGTGACACAGAGCTGTGTACATTGCTGCCTAAGTCCAAAGCAATTCTGCAGATCAGATCAGAAACCGACCTGAAGGTGAGCAGCAGCTCAGAGCTGGTGTGTCAGCCTGGGGCATCTCTTATTTCAGGTGATTCAGGAGAGTAAAAACAATTCCTGCTGAAGGGAGTAAAAAAAGGACAAGATAGAGATGTACGAAACAGCTGACTTGCAAAAATTCTACTTGACTGGTATAGAAATAACTCAATGGTGGGTCTTGCAGTGCCAAAATGAAAATGCAATTTTACCTGCATGCACGGGACCCTGTGCCTGCCTTCCAGATGCAGCATTCAAACTAGATCAATGCCAGAGAAACTACAGCCATCTGAAAAAGTGGTAACAAGTAATGCCAAACGTTTCAGCCCCAGCTACATCTGCTGTTACAACACTGCTATGAGATTTCCCCAAGAGCCAGGCTTGGAGGTCCCTTTCCAGACAGACCTAGGATCTCCAGTGTACCATAGAAACAATGCTCCAGAAATGGAACTTAATGATGACAACAACAATAATAATGGTATCAGATTATGTTCCTGACTCTTAAATAAACATCATAGTTCTTGCTAGGAATTATCCAAAATACCTGCATCTTATAAAAAAGGAAAGGAGCATCAAGACTGCCCCACTCAGCTAACAGAGCAATTCAGTAAAGCAGCATGCAAAGAACTTCAACGTGAAAATTAACTCTTTCAGTGATGTCTGTTTCAAAACCAAAGCTTAACTTGGAGAGGAAAAACTTCAGGTGAATTTCTCTTCTGGAAAGTCAGCTTAAGCATCCTCCAAGTCAACACGCTGGAGTCGCACATCTCATTCACAGGCTCTGCAGATTCCCTCTCATCCCCAGGAAACGTAAGCACACAGATACAGTTAAAAGTATCACACGATTGAGAGTCCTTCTCTGAGGTACTCCTTAATCTTACAAGTTTTCCCTCTGTTTGAAAAAATAATATTAGCATACACAGAGAGGGGATAAACTAAAACAATCACCCACCACCACCAACAAAAAAACCCACAACAAAACCAACCACAAACCAACAACCTGCTTTTCCCTTGAGTTTCTCTCTTTGGAAAATGCTGCTATGAGATAACAAATCTTTGTTCTTCTTCCTAAGCTAAAGATTTAATGATGTTTATGTTCAGAAAAGGTGACTGAAAGAACAAAAATGAAAGATTGGCAATCCTATTCACTGTTCACTTTACACCACTCTCAGCTGAAGAAAGTTATTATCACCTTAGTAATACGTGAGATTAGTGTTAGGAAACATTTTAGGGTTGTAACCTCAATTCAGCTA
>VWPV01029576.1:0-33977 GCA_013389885.1 Geococcyx californianus
TCTCCAGGCTGAACAGCCTCAATATTCTTACCTGTCTTATTAGGAGAGCTTAATAAACATTGGAGAATGACCTTACTCCAGATAATTGTGCAGGGTAAAATTATTATTTATGCAGTGTGGGTGACCAGCAACCCACAAAAGATGCTGAAGTGGGATGCTCTATTGTTTGACTATATATAAACAGTAATGATATTTGAAAGTTGAATTTCAATCTGCTTATCTGAATCTATTAATCTCTTTATCCTCAATTTATCTGAAACCCAAAAACCAGACCAGAGAGACAATAAATTTAGCAGCTTAAATATATTCAGGGATTTTGAAAATATCCCTTGATAGTTTGAAAGTTTGCAGATACACAGTATGTTTTTAGAGAAGGAAATCAGGCAGAATTTTTTTATTATACTTATATCATGACTAAATTTTATCTGGACTGTACAGCTCTGGCTTTTATACTATTACTTATACCACAGTTTTTCACTGATTTCCTGAGCCACAAAAACCTTTCACCTACAAATAGATACTACTTCAGTTTTGTACAATGCAATTGTATTTCTCTGTGCCTATGATTATCTAACCTCTTTTCCTTTCCATTTCTTTTTAATTTTTCAAGTTAAAAATCAGTCTGTCTTGTTGGTCTTTGATAGCTATGAAAGAATCTATTAAGAAAATCATTTATGATATAAGTAAGATGGATCAAAGTAAGATTTGACCAATAAGGTGAGAGGGAAAAAAACCCCAAACCGATTCCATTGCTGAATCATAAACCTTCCAACATTTTCTAAAACCTGAACTTCTATTTAACCTCTTAAATTTTTCAGGCTTTATTCAGTTTCTTTGCTGTTTTCTCAAGACTTTTTATATAACAGATTTCTTACTGTAGTATTGCATGAGAAATTATTTATACCAGCTGTTTTCTGGGTAGACAAGAAATGAAATGTTAATGAGAACTGAGTATATGGAATTACAGCTTCACAGAATGACAGGGGTTAGAAGGGACCTCTGGAGATCATTTAGTCCAATCTCCCTGACAAAGCAGGTTCAACTAGAGCAGGTTACACAGGAACATGTCCTGGAAGGTTTTGAATATCTCCAGAGAAGGACACTCCACAACCTCCCCAGGCAACCTGTACCAGTGTTTGATCTCTCCCATGGTAAAGAAATTTTCCCTCATATTCAGGTGGAACTCCTTGTGTTCCTGTTTTTATTCCTTGTCCCACTGCTGGCCATCACTGATTCCATCCTGCTGACATTCAATCTGTAGATATTTAGAAACATTGATAAGGTCCCCTCTTGGTCTTTTCTCCAGGCTAAACAGACACAACTCAGCCTTACCTCATGAAAGAAATGCTCCAGTCCCGTAATCATCTTCAAGGTCTTACACTGAACTCTCTCCAGTAGTTCCTTGTCTTTCTTGAGGTGGGGAGCCCAGAACTGAACTAAGGACTCCAGATGAGGCCTCACTAGTAGAGGGGGAGAAAAACCTCCCTCAACTTGCTAGCAGCACTCTTCTTAATACACCCCAGGTTACCACTGGCCTTCTTGCCTATGCAGGCACATTGCTGGCTCGTGGTTATCTTCCCGTACACCAGGACGCTCATGCCCATCTCCACAGAGCTGCTTTCCAGCAGATCAACCTGTAACCTATCCTGGCACATGAAGGGGTTCCTCCCTTGATGCAGAACATGCATTTGCCTTTGAAATTCCTCTCCCATTCTGTATATTTTATATCTCTCCAATTCTGTATATTTTAGTAAGGAGGAGATTAATTGAATAGATAAATGCCTGGCTACATGACTGGTGCCATTCTCAAGGTTTTGAATTCTATGATCATGGATCTACCTTTGAGAAGCCAGGTTTGACGGGAGCTGGTGGGATTCATCAAGTAGTTGACCAGACTTACATGAAAAACTTTAAACTAGATTTAGGAGATGAAAGCGACAGCAAAGACCTAAACATTTTTCATATATCAAGACAGGGAAAAACCTGTGAAAAGCCTCAGAAGAATTAGGACATGTTCTTCTAAAAAGTGATATGGTCAATTATCCAGCAGAAGTGTTTCTATACTCATACATACATGTAGTATGGGTAACAAACAGGAGAAGCTGAAAGCCACTGTGCAGCTACAAAGCTATCACTGAAACATGGTGGGATTAATCATGTGACTGGAGCTCTGCAATCAATAAGAATAACTTGTTCAGGAGAGAGAGACAAGGAAGGTGGGATGGTGTCCTCTGTGTAAAAGGATGGATTAATTGCACAGAACTGACTTTGAAAGCAGTGATGAACAGATTGGGAGCTTATGGGTAAAAAGTAGGGACAAAGTCAACCGAGGAATCATCCTGGTGTTTAGTACACGCTGCCTTACCAAGGGAAGCCTGTTGGTGGAGTATTCTTACTTCAACTGCAAGAAGCATCAGATTCACAGGCTCTGATCCTGCTGGGGGACTTCAGTCACTGTGACATCTGCTGGAAAAGCTGCACAGCAAGATATAAGCAGTCTGGGAGACTACTGGACTATGTTGAGGATAATTTCTTAATTCAGGTGATAGACAGGCACAGATGAACTAGTGTGAGAAGACAAGATTGGTGGCAGCCCTGGTCAATGCCTCGATTTCCCAGTGGAGACAGGTGTCAAGTGACATTTCTCAGGGGTCTGTGTTGGAACCGGTGGTATTGTTCTTGGAGACATAGAGAATGGGACTAAGTGCACCCTCAGAGAGTTTGTTGATGACACCAGGGTCTGTGGCACAGTCGGCACACTGGAGGGAAAGAATGCCACTCAGACGAATAATGAGAGACTTGAGAGGTTGGTCTATGTGAGCCTCATGAAGTCGAACAAGGCAAAGGTCCTGCACCTGAGTTGGGGCATCCCAAGCACAATTACAGGCTGGGCACAGAATGTATTCAGAGTAGCCCTGAATAGAAGGACGTGGGGATGCTGATGGATGAGAAACTCAACATGAGCTATCAATACGTGCCTGCAATCCAGAAAGCCTGAGTTGCATTGAAAGTAGTGTAACTAGCAGGTCCAGGGAGATTATTCTGCCCCTCTACTCTGCTCTCATAAGAACTTCCCTCAACTCTGGCATTCAGTTCTGGAGTCCTCAACACAGGAAGGACATGGATTTGTTGGAGTGTGTCCAGAGGAGGATCATGAAGATGATCAGAGGGCTGGAGCACCTCCCATAGAAGGACAGGCTGAAAGAAATAGCCTTGTTTAACCTGGAAAAGAGATGGCAGTGGGGAGACCTTCTACTAGACTCCAGTACTTAAAGAGTGTCCACATCAGAGCTAGAGTTCAGGGAGAGGAAAAAGGGTAACAGTTTTATGTTGAAGGAGGGGAGACGTAGATTAGATATTAGAAAGAAATGTTTTTTCACTGTGAGGGTGTTGAAATGTTGGAACAGGTTACCTAGAGAAGTTGGGGAAGTTTCATCCCTTGAGATATTCAAGACCCAGTGGCATTAGGTTTTGAGCAACCTGTCTAATGGAAGATGTTCCTTCCCATATCATGAATGTTGGAACTAAATGATCTTTAAGGTCTCTTCCAACAAAACCCATTCTATTGTTCTGTGATTTATTTGTTTATTGTCAATATTATATATATTTATAAATATTTTCCCATTTCAATTAAGTAATAAATATATAATACTATTAAATAAATTATTAAATTTTTTAACATTACAGGCATTTTAATAAACTGTCAACTTATGTATTATATTACCATTACAAAATAGAGAAAAACTAACTGTTTAAAATATGTTTCAAACTGCTTTATATTCTATGCTTTATTAAATATGCCATGTTTTGTCTAAAGTTAGCTTTTGCCTGAGGAGGAATTATTTCTACATTGGAAAATTGTTTGTTTACTTTTTATCAGAGTTAATACTTTGTTTAAATAATAAGCAGTGTGCTATATGAAATATTCTATTATACCCTGTAATAATGTTTATATTAAATAATTCATCAAAATTTTGTAGACAGAAATTATATATTCAGGAATGTGATTCATTTCACAAAATTCACCTTGAAGTCCAATGTTTATATGTGGGCTAATTATCATTATTTAACAACTTCAGTCTCTGGCATGGTTATGGAGCAAATACTCCTAGTGACTGTCACAACTCAACTGAAGAACGTGAAAAGCCAACATGGATTCACTAGGGGCAGATCATGCTTGACTAACCTGATTGCCTTCTATGATGTACTGACCCAATTGGTTGATGCAGAGTGAACAGTGGACTTTGTCTACTTAGGTTTCTCCAAGGCTTTTGACACTGTTCCTTGCAGGCTCCGTCTAGAGAAACTGACGTGCTATGGTCTGGACAAGTTGTCTATGCAGTGAGTGAGGAACTGGGTGACAGACTGTAACCAGAGGATGGTGGCAAATAGTTCTTTCTCAAACTGGCAACCAGTCACAATTGGGGTCCTCCAGGGATCAGTATTGGGCCTGACACTGTTTAATATCTTGTGACCTGGATGCTGGGACAAAGAGGACCCTGATGAAGTCTGCAGATGACACCAAGTTGAGTGGGGAGGTTGACACTCCAAAGGGAAGAGCTACCCTTCAGGAAAACCCAGACAGGAGTGGCCTAGCAGTGACCTTGTGAAGTTCAATGCAGGTGAGTCTTGTGTCTGGTAATATATAACCCCGGACAGCAGCTCAGTCTGGGTTCCACCTGGCTGAGCAGCAGCTCCGTGGAGAAGGACCTGGGCATCTTGGTAGAAAATAGACTCAACATGAGTGAAAAGCATGCTGCAGCAGCAAAGAAGATCAGTAAGATGCTGGGGTACATCAAAAAGAGCATCAGCAGCAGAGATAAAGAAGTCATTATCCCGCTCAGTTCTTGTCAGGCCACACCTGGAGTACTGCAACCAGTTTTAGTCCCTGTTGTACAAAACAGATATGGAGAGGCTGGCGAGGGTCCAGAGAAGGGCTGCTAGGACTAGGAAATCTACCATACAAAGCAAGGCTGAGAGAACTGGGTTTGCCACTATTATAAAGAGAAGGCTTAGGGGACACTTTAATACCATGTACCCGCACATAAAGGATGACTTCTAGGAGGATGAAGAGTCCCTTTTAACAAGGAGTCATATGGAAAAGACAAGGAATAATGGGTTAGGTTGCTTCTGGGGAGACTGGATTGCAGAAGAAAATTTTCGCCACAAGAACAGTTAAATATTGGAATAATCTCCCCAGGGAAGTGGTAGATTCCTCTACACTGGACATTTTAAAGGCTCAGCTTGACCAGGTTCTGGGCCATCTCATTTAAATTATGTATCCCTTAAAAAGGTTGGACCAAATGATCCCTTCCAACCTGACATTCCATGATTCTACGATTCCATAATTCAAAGCAGTGGAGACAATAGAGGACATTGTGGGAATTAATTAAAAGTCTAATACAAATCAGTAACTCCCAAACCGACAATGAGAGTTTATTAATTTAATAGAATATATAACTCTGAATACTGGTCTATGTACTGGACCCAGGCTAGACCTCTAACATTTAAATTTCTAAAGTTAGGCAAGAGGATTCTTAGCCTATATTTTCATCTATAAGGATGAAAAACAAACAAATTGCACAGTGTGATTGCATCTCACATCGTACCCCTTTTAATAACTATTCAAGATAATTAGTGAATTTGTGTTGGCTTTGATAGGAATTACAAGAAATATCATCTCTGAAAAAATCTTTAAAGAAAAAGATAATGAACATATAATGAATAACAATGTGAGTGCTGCAACATGGTTTACCATATGTTATGACAGATTGAGCAAAAAGCATTGTTAAAGGAAAAAAAATCAGTATTAAAACCTCTTCTCCTCCATGCTCTTTAATCATCTTATCAGATTTAATTGAAATTTTAATAAAAGCAGGTGACAAGCAAAGCAAACAGTATTAAATCTTGCTAGTACAAAAATGACTTTCAAAACTGCAATAATATGAAAAAAATATTGAAACACATTAAAAGCAGAAGAATTTTATTTCCTCATGAAAAGAGGGTACATTCATATGTGTCTTCTAAAAATTAAAGATATTTCATTCCATGTGATAATTTCACACTCCCTATCCTCCTTTGGACATATCAGAAGTTTTGATTATCCTATGTCAAACACTGAAAAATATTGTTTCCAAGAATCTATGGAAAGACTATTTTTTGTCTGTGTGAAATTTAGGTCTCTCTGAAGTCAGATTTAATTCTATGTTACTGCATGCGTATAAACCTACCAATGTGACAAAAGCAACTGTGTCTTTTTGTTATTCTTACCAGAGTTGCAGTATATGGGCTAAAAGAAATGTCTTAATCCTAAACAATTCTAAGTTAACTTTATTACTAAAATGCAGTCCTATTTCCATTATTAGGGAATTTCATTTGGGTGATGTTTAGGCACTGAATGTGGTCTGTACATCGTATCTGTGAGACCATTCAAACTTTTGATTCCTGTAGCTCCTAGATAAATTTTAAATTATATTTCAATGAAAAGTTTACACAAAGAAGGGAAAGTTTTGGAACAAGTCATACAAAAATTTGTGAAAGTATATAGAACTTAAAAGTGAAGGAACATGTTAGTTATATTGGGGGAAAAGCAGTATCTGGGATAAATCAAGATATCTTGAATGTCTGTTAGAAAACCCATGTTAAATGTCATAAATAAAGATGAAAAAAATCCTTTTAACTAAAGATTCCGTCTTAATGAGTTGGATATGAAAAATAAAGCTGCTAGATGATGACATTTTTCAGTTAAATTTAACTTTTTGAATGTAATGAATAGGATCAAGTTTAATTGAGATAAGAAAGAATGAGAATGATTTTTGGAAACAAAACGTACACAGAAGAATAATCTGGTTGTAAAGATCGGTCTCTGGTAAAGAACATAATGGTACCCAAGTACAAGAGTTATATGTTTCTGATGGTTTGAGACAAAAATGAGATAAAAAATAACAATGCAGAGGCATAGTCATACCTTAAGAAAGTAGTAGCAGAGCTGGAAATGAAAAGATGGGGGGGGATATCTTATTAGCGAAAATTGTCAACATAACAGGAATTTAAACCAAATGATCATATAATGTAACTGAAAATGTATTTCTAATAGGAACATCTTGTTTAATGAAAAGATAATGAGTTCTCACCTGGAGCACCAAGTCAATTCTCGTTACACTGTTCTTTTATTTACAGAAGCAAGATATTAATAGTATAAACACCATCCAGGGTCTTCCTGCAGCCCATGGAAGTAGATTAATATGATTAATAAATCATAAAGTTTTATTCATAAAAATAACCTACTAGCCTAGCTTTGATACCTAACATTCACTGACTAAATGTAAATGAGACAAATGATCATACTTAAGATAGATTAACTCAAATACTTGCAAATAAAGACTCTCTAGAATGACTTGGAAAACTTAGTGTTTTCTATTTCAAAAAATAATTTTGTAAGATCTAGCAAAAAAAATACAGACATTATTCACATCTCAGCTGGGAGAGGTTCTGCTCCTGAAATATATTTTATTTTTAATAAGCAATCATGAGGAAAAAAATCATAATAAAAGAAAGAAGAGATAAAAAAATCCCCAACCCAATCCTAAAATAAAAAATATCCCAGCCCAATGTTTTTATCAAAATAAGTTTTTAACCAAGAAGCTGTATAGCCATAATCTGGAGGGGGTACGCTGGCCCCTTTTTCCTCTGAAGCCATCCCATTTGACCTGGGCTATATGTCATATTTCTGTGATTCATGATTTGAGTTCTAGAATTTTTGGTTTAGATGTAATAAAAGAGTAACACTGTTATCTCTTGGAAAACACGCTCTGGTAAAGAGAAGCTTTCCTTGCAGAAGGTGTCTTCAATACTCTACTGACAAAGATGATCTAGGAACTCGTAGTTCCCAGCCAACTGTACATGAAGGTTGGTATGGAATGTGGAATTGCATCAAGTCAGTTGCTTGAAGTAGAATATAAATCTCAAAAAAGTCATAGGGTTATGGAATGGTTTGGGTTGGAAGGAAACTCAAAGATCATCTAGTTCCAACCCCCCTGCCATGGATCAGGTTGCTCAAAGCCTCATCCAACCTGGCCTTGAACACCTTCAAGGAAAACCTGTACCAGTGCCTCACCACCCTCACAGTAAAAAATTTCTTCCTTATTTCTAAGCAAAATCTACTCTATTTCAGCTTAAAACCATTCCCCCTCGTCCTACCACTGCACTCTGCAACAAAGACCACCTCCCTACCTTTCCTGTAGTACCAGAAGGCTGATATAAAGTCTCCCTGGAGCCTTCTCTTCTCTAGGGTAAAAAAGTCAAATTGTCTCAGCCTTCCTTTGTATGGGAGGTACTCCAGCCCTCTGATCATGTTCAGAGCCCTTCTCGGGACTTGCTCTAACAGATCCATGTCCATCCTTTGCTGAATTAATTGCTACTGAGTCAATTTATCCAAGTTAAGTATGCTACTAACAGTTCCTAATAGCAGAAGTCCTCTGGCTTTTTTTTTCTAAGTGTCTACTTGGCTCATCATTGGGATATTTTAGTCATTCCTCCCACTTAAATTCACAAAATCTAGCTAAGTGGCATGCAGATTTATCACAGAGCTCTTCAGATAAGATAACACTGTAAAGAACCTCAGAATTACCTTTATTTGCCGCAGAGGAAAATAGAAGTGCCATTAAAAATATTTCCTGAGATCAACATAAATTCATATGTTTGGTTAAATGTACCTACCTATATTTTTGCTGGACAAATGGTTAAATATAAACCCTATAGCATAGCAAAATTTTTTTCCAGCTTGAATGGATAAAAAACCATTCAAATTCACAAGGCAAGACAATTTTGAGTTTTAGCTGATGTTACAGACTTTTTTATGTAACCAATCATATAATATAAATCTATGAAGAAAATGCTGAAATACTCATTTTTAAAAATAGACTTTTGGTAATAAAAGGCAATTCTATAATAAAATCTATTTAAATTATTAGAGTAAGAGTTTATTTAGAAAAATATATAAATAAAGTATTTTTTTCATGACAGCATCATTTGCAGCAGTATATGTGAATCAAAATAAGTCAGAATATCTCTTGTTCACTTATAAAGGTTTTTATGCCAACTGTATCTACTTCATTTAAATTCATGTAGACAAAATGAGAACCTCATCTACTCTCTTAGTAATGAATTATTTTTGTTTCTTATTTTTATTATAAGGAATAGTAATTTTTACACACATTGTGCTTTTACCTGTTTGACAAGAGAATACTGAAAAAAAGACCCTTTGAATTTTGCATTACTATAGGCAGAAATACAGGCTATGTTGGTAATTCCATTTATAAAATGAAACTGCTGAACACAGCTCTATTCTGTTCAAAAAATTCACAGGAAATTTACAAGATTGTTGAATTAGAAAAGTAAAAATCAACAACATCCACAGAAAAAAACCTGCTAATAGATTGTATTTACTAAGAAGAACATTGCAAAATTAAACAAGAATTTGAAGATATTTTTAAGTCTGACATTTTTATGATTAATTTTGACTCAGAAAAAACCAAACCAAACCAAAACAAAAAAAAATCACCAGATCTGTTTTTCTTTTTTTTTGGGTTTTAATAATGATATATTTTCATGTCAATTTTTTTTTCTTGTTACACAAAAATTTGGAAAAACTACATAGACTCTTAATTAAAAAAAATAAATTAAAAACCCCTGTGTTTTTTCTGTTTTGTCTTGACATATTTTTCAAGGCTCTGTTAGTCAAAAATTCTCTGTGTAACCAGATTAGTCCCAGATTTGTCTCTTTCATTCCCTTTTTGAGGCAGAACAGTCATTACTGGCGTATTGGAGAAACAAATGAACTAAACCAAGACAGTGTTTTTTAATGCTTGGAACTTAATGTTTGATGCAACACTTCAAGAGCAAAAGAAAAAGTTGTTCTGTTTGTAAAATCGTTAATGCCCTATTTTCTGCTACTGGAATTATGAAAGTTTGGTGTGCAGAGGGGGACAGAACTCATTCATTGAATGAATGAGATCAGTGCTGTTCAATTTCTTGTATGACCCTCTATCGATCAGAGAATAGATGGGATATTGGAGGAGTAATAAGGAAATATGAATA
This sequence comes from Geococcyx californianus, assembly GCA_013389885.1. Taxonomy (NCBI): domain Eukaryota; kingdom Metazoa; phylum Chordata; class Aves; order Cuculiformes; family Neomorphidae; genus Geococcyx; species Geococcyx californianus. The sequence goes on from VWPV01029576.1 coordinate 10,099, forward strand.
CGGTCCTTTAGCGCCACAAGCAGCTGGATTTGGAAAAGAGAAGATGGACCTTATTGAGATGGTAGGAAAGGCAAACTCTGGGAAGAGTGTTGAAAAGAAAGGAGTAGAGGCTGGAGACAGGCAAGGGGAAATAAAGGAGAAAGAAATCAGTAAGTCTAACATGGAGGAAATCCAATCAGGATTGGGAAAACAGAGAGATTAGAGTGGGAAGCCCAAATAAGGAACCGAGTAACCTTGATACTTTATCATTCTGATACGGTGTTTAATTTCAGACTTTTTTTTTTTTCTCACCTCATTCAGGCAGGAGGGACAGTGACTCAGGATACTGCAGCTATTCAATAATTTGTTTCATCCTTATTGTTCAGTGAGTGTCCCCAGGCATTATTTACTGCATGCTATTGAAACCCCTCTCTGTATACAGAATTATTAATTTCCTCATAGACTCATTCCAGCCTTCACTTCAGCTGATTCAGCCCTTAGCTATGTTCAGTCCCTGCCCATTAACTAAAATGTACCTACTGATTTACTCTTTTCCCAGTTCGCCCTCCCAAATCATTCTTCCAGCCCCACTAAATAGTTCACAGAGACTAGAGCTGCTGACTCCCGGGGCTGTAAAGGAACGAGCTTTTTATTTTGTTAATGTTCACTAATGGGTTTATTAATGTTCAGTAGGTATTTCATTTCATCGGTTTATATTTCCTCTTAAGAGCACACGCTCTGTCCTCTGAGCTGTGCTTTATTTTGTATTGGCTGGCTAGCGAAGAAGTTCATTTGTCCTGTGCCATTATTGCCATCTGCCTTGTCAGACCTTTCTTGAAAATGAAATTGTGCCTCAACAACTTTGCCCTTGGTTAAATAAATAAGCCATAACTGGAGCTGTAACATCATTATCTGAGTATGTCTGAAGGTCTTAGGATTTATTAGGGTGATGCAGCCATTACCATTGCAACTTGGCTTTATTGTATTCACCTTGCTGCATAACAGCATACGTGCAGCAGCTGTGCTGTTACTGGAAAAAGACTCTACAACTCCAACTCTAAGAAGATTCTCTCCCACCCATACACACTCCTTCAGTCTTCCTTCTTTTCTAATCTTTGTCCTTGGATTCTTTGTTTTGTCTGTTCAAGCTCCTTTCAGCTCACTGACTTCCAACCAGAAAGCAGTGAAAGACGCCAAATGTGGTATAAGCAATGACAACACAGATGGTATTTCTGAAAACAGAAATTAGGGACACAAGACTTCATAATAGTCATCTAGTACCAGCACTACTTGGAAAAAGAGAAAACACATTCTCAGTTGATAGAATTACGATAGTTCATTTCAAGTCAATGAGTCTTTAAAATAATTATTATATAATCTGTATTGTCAAGTTTAATTGTAGGACCCAAAGTCCTCAAGAAGAAACAGCAAACAATAACGATAACTATTTTGCATTTAATTTCCATGTACCATATGTTGACCTAATACTGCACAACACAGATATAGTGAGATTCCTGGTCTTGAATGCAACATATTCCTAATTCTGTGCATGAATAATTTTATTCACAGTTTAGCCTCTACATTAAAACAAAAATAACTGACAAAAAATACTGTTTGTGCAAAATGAAGGTAACACTGTACATCCTTTGGGAAACGTGTGTCTAGAGAAAAAATAAACTATGAAAATCAGGGAGTCCAGAGCTACGTGCATAGTAACTCAGGTCTAGTTGTTGTCTTTGAGCAGTCCCAGTGCACACATTATACTCGTATTCATTCAGGTCTTGTACGTTCCTTGAATGCTAGGGGATTAAGTCACATTTCCTCCAGAACAGGTTTTTTCACCTTATTTTTGCGAGCTAGAATTTGTGTTGAGGTAAAAATATTTTTATATTAAACAGGAGGTGCAGACTTCTGGTATGTGTTTACTTTATTAAAAAAAAAAAAGACATTTATAGTATGTTTTAATAAATTTTATGAAATTATTTTCTTTTTTTTTTCCTATGAAACATGTTTTAATTTATACATCAAAACATAAGTTAATTTAATCAGAAGCTTTTGTTAATGATTCCACAGAAATGTTATACAATTGTGTAATTAAGAAAAGAAAAAAAGCAAGTAACACGAGTAGAGGCAATGTCAGTGGAATATGACCACAAGCCATTCTTAAAAATATTCCTTTTATGAGGTCTGAAAATTCTATACCCATATGTGGATATGATTTAATACTGAACCCTATGGTTTCTTAATCCACACAAAGCATCCAGCTAGTCTTCTCAACTTTAAACATTTATGTCAATCTCTTTCAAATAAAAGCGTATGCTAACAGGATGTCTGTTAGAAATGATAAAACTAAGCTGCATTTGTTTTATTCTCATTTGACATTTTATTCTCTCAGTATTCCTGCTCCTTTAACTTAAAATCATATGAATTGTTCCAGCATGTTTCCCTCTCTTATTTCGTTTTTCAGACTCAGGTGTTCTTTGGCTTTCCTTTTCCACCGATACTTGTCTTTCAAAATACACAATAAACGTTGTGACTATCTTTTCTTCTTTAAGTCATCTATTATTCGCCTTCTTACTCCACTGATTCAGATGAAGGTGTATTTATAATCAGTTGTTGCTCTCTTTTTCTCTTACTTGCTCCAATTAATCTATCTCCTCTAACTGAAAATATGCCATACTCTTTGCAATCTTTACAAACTCACATTTTATTTTGCATCTTTTTCTATTTCAATTCTTTTTTACTGAATGCTTTGTCATACTGTCAATACTGAGTTCATTTTGGTCAATGATATCTGCTTTCTTCCCAGAAGCAAATTCTATACCTTACACTTTAATCAAATTACTCTGTACGAAGTAATTTTTTTGTTTAGTGATTGCTTTCTAATTTCAAGTACTCCGCCCTTTCCTTTCCTGGCCAGCAGCTTTCAACCTTGTTAAGTGTGCTTTTATTGAAATATAGTCCTTTTTGGTATCCATTACTGTATTTGTTCCTGTTTCTTCCATGCCTAATTGTTCTTTAAACTTGTTCTTGAGAGAATCCTCTTCTTCTTTCCATCCATTAAACAATTATTTCTTTCTTACCCCATGAAAAATGTATTCCACATTCATGAATATATTTATACATCAACTTGAATTCACTGTTGTTTAAAAAGAGGTTTTAATACCTCTCTCTCTCTAGTCCAGGGGTGTCAAATAATAGACCTCAGGCCGAATCTGCCCCTCCACCTTGTTTCTCCTGGCAGCAGTACGGAGCTCCTTGCCCCTACAATCCTACCAGTGTGTCAGTCACATGTGCAGCGTATGTGACACGTGCTGCACTGGAGGAGCAGAAGAACGATGGGAGCTGTGAGACTGACACTCTTTCTTTAGTCCTACTGTTTTAATCTTTTCTCCAGACTTGCTGATGGTTTCTCTTCTGATGCTTATATTGTTGATAACAGTGGTAAGCATCATCCAATATTAATGTCTAAAGAATGTCTTGGTACTGATGCTAGGATGGTCAGTTAGCCTAGATTCTCTTTTGTCACCCTTGGAGATATGTGTGACATTTTGATTTTTCAAGTCACCAAGATACTTTTATCTTTCAAAGACAACAGAGAGTAGTCTTGTGATGATGTTGGAAAAGTCCCTCAGAATCTATGAATTTAACCCACTGGGCGCATGTCATGGCACAAGGTCTCATTTAGATATGAAATTTATTTAAAATTCCACTATTTATATTTGCATTCTTTTATTGTCAGCTATTTGTGTTAAACCCATAGTAGTGAATCATAGGTTTCGGTATTTTTAATGATTTGGCAGTCATTTATGTATCTATTTTTCATAATTAAAAGCTAACTGAACAATTAATTGATTTTCTGATACTGTTAGGCTTAGCTTCTAAGGCAAGAAAAGGTTTTATGCTCTTAGATCAAACAAGATAAAGGAAACAGCATATGTTTTTTACATAGATGACCCCGTTCTTTGTAATGTATTTTTACATTCCATATTTTGCTTTTTGATAATAGTTGTGATGAAAAATAAAAATATATGAGATGCCAGTACATTGCATTCTCAGTGGTAACTTAAGCTGGAGTTCTGTGAAATCACATGAGTGAGAATTTGGCATTGACTAATATTCTAAGTATTTTTAAGTGGAATATGCAAAAATAAAGAAATGACACTCTTTTTTTCTTACTGAAGAAGACCAAATAATAGGTGAGAACTGCAATATGTCAGTCCTGAAAGTATCAGAGAAGAACATAACAAAAATTCCAAATTAAAAAAAAAAAGATAACTGAAATTAAAACTTGACACAAAATAATACATACACATTTCATTGATCCTTTTGATATTTAAACAGAAAACTATAACTTGCCTTTGCCTTTTAAAAATGTACTGTCATCTTATGCTTAAAGACAAGTGTACAAATAAATGCAGATGTACCCTAATGAAATGTATGTGCCTCACTGAAGTACCCAAACCGAAAGAATGGTCACTTTAGACTTTTCTTATAATCAGAGAAAATCAGTGGAAACCTGAAAAGGTTAATTTACCAGGCTTGATCATCCTCTGGATTGCTTATTATCTTCATTGATTGCAAATGACATTGAGAACATCTGGCCCTCTCATTTAATGTTTAATTTGAAAAATTAAGAAGTTTTAGATTTCAAAGCTATGTCTGAGAGATCTAAATGCCATCATAACAATTAAATCTTTTGGATCTATCTTTTCTGCAGAGCCACTTCTATAGCAATAAATAAATAAAAGTATAGAAAATATTTCTTGTACCTGCTTTTAACTGACTGTTAACTCTAGAGCTGATGAAATTTTATGGTATTTGGATGAATTCTGTGTTTGCAATGACACTTTATTAACCATCTTTATCTGTTTTATAATTAAAGTATTTATATTGAATCTGTTCTTATTTTATAAATATGTTAAATATTGAATGACTCTGTAGCACAGAAACTCCTTGAACATATTCTGTCCATATGCATAAAGAATTTATCATGTAGGTGTTCATATTAAACAGCTAAACAAATAAAGAATTACCACAGAGACTCATCTCGTAACTCTGAACTGCCATAGTTCATTTATTGCTATATAATTACAAAGAATGTTTATCTATTCTTGTTCTATTTATCTAACACCACCTTCTGTAATGTTTCGGGTCACAGAGGGAGGACTATGTTTCTAGAATATTTGTCATGTTAATTGGACAAAAAACCTTTCTGAAATGAAAACCTTTTAAAACACATGTAAAGTCTCTTTGTAATGTGGAAATTACATTCTAAGTGGAGGTGTTAGTACATGTACTATTATCACTAATGGGATGACTTTTACTTTATATGAATCACAGTCAGGATTTGTGGCATAAATTAAGTTCTATTTAGCATCAGTTCTCTTATTAGTTTAGCTAGGTTTTATTCTGATGTTATCAATGTCATATTTATTCCCTTTTTTAATCTTCACACATAAGTCTTTCAAAGGTGTGTGAAATATCTGCAGTTTTGTTCATTTTTTCTATAGCAACTTGTATAAGAACAATAGTTAAATTTACTTCTCAGATTTTTTGGAACTGAATAAGCATAGTAGTTACAGTACAGACTGTTATTAATTTCTTAAGAACATAAAGGGTAAGACTGAAGATCCATTTAGCCTAGCATTTTGTCTTTGATGTGGCAGTTAAAATCAAATACCTAAGTAAGAGTATGAGAAAAGAGCAAGGCTATACGACCCTTCTGTATAAGAACACTCTTAGGTTCCAACCATTTCAAGATGACATTTTCATTTAACCATCATTAACACCAGCATCTTGCTACTGGATAGTAGCTTAGATTTAAGTGTAAAGTTTAAATATAAAATGAGAATCCCTCTTCCCATGTACTTCATTTTCAATTGCATGTGATAATTTCACTTGTTACTAACACAACTTTGCCACCAAATGCAGTCTGAGCAAGAAGAGTGCATGTATCTTCATTTTGCTCTTGGACCAGATCTCAAGGAATAAATATCAAGTAGCATTAAGTAATTATCACACTCATTTATTTGTTGATTTTTCTGCCTTTAAGAATATTTTGTATTCCATGGATGAACATTATATTTAATAATGGTTTGGGTTTGGGGTTTTTTGCTTTTGACATGGACTTCTATACAGTGAGAACAGAATTGAGTTGAACATTCTTTTTATATGAATATAAAATATTATGAGCAGCCTTCTACCTTGTTGCTAAGATGTTTAGTGCCACCTGATCTGCCATTGTTTGTATGAGCACATAGGATCAGGAAACTAAAGATCCTATAGCACATTTAATTAGACTAATTCCTTCTGCCATATCTTTATTCTAGCTTAGGTAATTATGTTCTGCTTACCCACGTTTCCTGGGGTTTCAATAAGATATACTATTCTTCTAAACTTGCTGATTTAATTTGTTATGCAGCATTCGTGTGTGTTGTTGAATACTTTCTGCATTACAGTGGTGTTATTAAACTAATTAACTCCTACCACAGTCTCAGGCTGAATGAACAAGTCCTGTACAGCACTTGGAGTTCCAAAGAGGAGAGATGCTATGAAAGTGAAGAGCAGATATCATTAACTTGTCCTTAATCTCTGTCAGTGTTCAAAGTTCATAGTCAAAGTATGTGAATCATATGAAGTTAAATGTTTTCTTTCTAATGAAGTATTATGTTATACCGTAAAGGACCAGTGAATTAAGCAAATGGTAAGAGGTCCAACACCAAAAATGTCCAAGACTAACCCTATTACTCAGGAACCAAGAGTGGAAAAGGAGAGTTAAAGAGTCAGTTATAGAACTTGTTCTAATCTATTAGAGTAAGACAAGACTCAACTTGATCACTTCACTCAGTGCAAGCAGACGCATGTTCAAATATAGATGTTTTCGTACCCTTGGTTGGAAAATGTTGGTGAGCAAGAGTGAACAGCAAATTAACACTCCACGATGGAAACTTTTCAATTATTGACTGAGTGAAGATATCCCAAAGATCAAGTCAGTGCTAAAAGGAACTAATTTTTTTGTCAGTAGAGGATGTAAAAGCATAAATAAGGGACATCTTTAACAGCCTTTCAAAAAATGATGTGCAGAATTACTTTGAATGTTGGCAGCATCATATGCAGCTGTTTGTCAACTCAGAATGGAGACTCCACTTGGAGTACTTTGTCTAGTTCTGAAATCCCCAACATAAGAAGGATACAGAACTCTTCGAATGAGTCCAGAGGAGGGCCACAAAGATGATCAGAAGGCTGGAATACCTCTGCAACAGGGCTGAGAGAGTCGGGCTCGTTCAGCCCGGAGAGGAGAAGGCTCCATGGAGGAGACCTTACAGAGGCCTTCCAGTACCCAAAGGAGGCCTACAAGAAAGCTAGGGAGAGACTTTTTACAAAGGCAGGTAGTGCTAGGATGAGGAGGAATGTCTTTAAATTGGAACAGAGACAATTTAGATTAGACATTAGGAAGAAATTCTTGATAGTAAGGACAGTGAGTCACTGGCACAGGTTGCCCAGAGAAGTTGTGGACCTCTCTGGAAGTGTTCCAGGCCAGGCTGAGTGGAGCCTTGAGCCTCCTGGTCTAGTGGGAGGTGTCCCTGACAGTGACAGGGGGTTTGGAACTAAATGGTTTCTAAAGTCCCTTCCAACTCAAACTGTTCTGTGATTCTATGATTCTATTTTGAAGGTGATTTTCACAGTTGCTTTCCTTAACTTGTTAAATAGAAAGAGCTACAGTCACAATCTTGGGATTTTTTTTGTGACAGACCTCATATATAAATAAAGAAAATATAAACAATATTTTGATGCAATATATATGATACTATGGAATTCTTTAAAAGGTCATCTTTGCTGAGTTTGGAACAAACACACATTAGCTGAGTATTTACTGAAAAATTGAATTAGTTTTCTTTTGATGAACTAAAAATTCACTTTCCTACTGGAACTGAAAAAAATATTTTTTTCCCAATTAGCAGAATAATGCACATTTTGTTACATTTGGGTTGAGTTAACTATTCCTCCTCCTGAAGACATTAATAATTTTTCATAGTCCAGCACACTGGGCTAGCTAGACAAATGACTTTAATAGAATCTTAGAATCTAAGATTGGATTCTAAATTCCTAAGTCGTGTGAAAGTGAACCACAGGAAGCCAGAGGCACTATTTACTTTTAAGGGGTAAATTCTTTGATGCTTTGGATTGCTTTAATAGTCTGTTACATTTTTATTAGAATGTTAACATAAGAGCGTCAGCATATACTGTCTTCACAGAGAAACACATTGGTACATCTTCCCCTCTACTCAGGTATTAAGCATTACCTAAACTTAAGAAAATATTCTAGGGTATCCTGCAATCTTCTGTTTCCCTCATAAGCATCAACATCTTTCCTGTGTCACTAGTTAAAGACCTTTGTGGCCAGAATCTCTACAGTGTATCCAAACTGTCAGATATAGAAAAGTTTTTAAGCTGCTGTGATCCTCTCTGGACATGTCCTCAGCACACCTTCTTCAATAGATTCACATTAGTGTTTTCATCATTAATTTTACCTCTCTCCCTCATGAACCCCACAGATAAATTTCTTTTTTTTTTTCCTCAGGTACACGTGTGGCAAGAAGCCACAACACTCTCTTATCCACCTGGACAATCAGGGGATCAGGAGTCCGTACCAGGAACCTAATAGTATGTGTACAACCCAAATTGATCTTAATTTGTTTTTGACACAAGAAGTTCACTCTAACAAGATATAATCATCTTTAGGGGAAATAAAAAACATTGGCCCAAATGTTTTGTTTATTATAAGGGAAAGAAATAATGAAGAAGAGTGAAAAAACAGGAGTCACAGGATAGGAAATTGGAAGAATAGTCACTGCCTTATTACAAAAACTAGAAAAAAATAGTTTCTTTTCGTGTGTGTGTGATATTTCTAGTGCCATAGGGAATCAACATTATCTCAAAAGACAATGAATCCTCTGAAACAGTTCTGGGAATTAAAAACAGTGACATTGGTTACAAAAACTTAGTTAAAAAAACAAAACAAAACCCCAGCAGTACAAGAAAGATATTTGGCTTCATTTACTTTAATCTCACCATTCAATATTCAAAGAAAAATAATAAGAAATATGAAAATTTATAATCTTAGAACATATCTCATACAGAATTTGTCTAGATAAATTACTTTTGAAATCTGTGTTTCAAAAAAGATGCTAACAACATCAAGTCAGCAAGTGTTCCTGGACCATTATACCAGAAGAACTTATTTCATACTGAGTTAATGTTATAGGGTTTAGAACACAAGATTCAGCGATTTTCTCAAGAGACATTCTCCTTTCTACTAAATGCACTACAGGCAATGCTGACTGATTTAATCTTTCAGAGAAAACCTTATAGTCAGTCACACTTAGTAAGGTTCTCTATGCAAGTCTTATCTTCTCGGCCCAAAGTCTTCAAGCTAAAGCATGGCTAAAGCATGACCTACAGTAGAATGTTGCCTGCTGTAGCTCTGTCTCTTCCACCAGGCACAGATGAATGGGAGATGATTAAAAGTGGTCACGTTAAGCTGCATAAACTTCTTTCTGTGAATGAGCTATGGGTGAACCCAGATGACTCTGATACAGACTTCTAACATTATATGGAATAAATATCATGCACTGTTCATAAAGTGCAATAAACTGGTTTACCTTCTTTTCACAGCTCTCCCCGTGGACACTAAGTTACCCAGAATGGTGTCGTGATGAGCTATAATTTACAATGATATGCAACAACTGAAGAAAAATTGGTATTGTGCCTCATTTTCCTTTTTATCACTGTACATTCTCGATTCAAAGTTGAGAGCAATTCAGTAATTACTCCACTTTCCTTCTTTTTTCTATACATGGCTTCATTTATTATTTATAATTTTTCTCTCTCCTCCCTCTTCACCTGGTTCTTTAGTTGTAAAGGGTCTTTAAAGAGTGATAGTTGGATTCTTGATTCCTCTCTCACACTTACACTTCCTTTACCTTGCCAATACAAGAATATTATGACATAAAAGGAATTAACTACTTCCATCAATTTCAAGCATACTAACACTAGATGTAAACTTAGCATACTCTTGTATAAAATGCCTCGAGAGGTATTTCTCCTCTTATAACTTTAAAATAAAGTTGTGAGTATGGGAGAATCTGCTGGGAACTTACAGTTCAGTTTGCTACATAGTGACTCTACTGAGCAAACAGAGAAGTCTCTTTTGTAGACTCTCTTTAGGACTGTCAATATTTGTTCAATTTTTTTCTGGGAATAGTTTATTCTTTGAAATCTCAATCCTACCTTTTCTTCTTTCTTGCATAGTGATGCTGAAGTAGCATTGTTTCTTTTAGGTTGCAGCTGATTTTTTAAAGTACTGATAGTACTTAATAATTATTGCCATAATACACATAAATATTAATATAGCCTTTTAAATTTTGCAAGGTCCAGAGACCAAATACCCCTCATTTGCTTCACCACTACTTCTGTCATTTGTGAAGGATACTAAAAAACAGAAAAACAAGAAATATCATTGCAATCTCTTTTATCATCTCTAGATTATTTTTTGATTCCTCTCACAAATATTTTTTAAAAATGTGTTTCAAGCTTTCCCATGCAGTTACATGAATGCTGGGTTGTTTGTTTTTTGTTGTTGTTGCTTTTCTTTCTTTTCTTTCTTGATTATGAAATACACATGTATTTAGTGTCCTTTTTACTAAGAAAAGGAGTTTCTTACATTTTCCTTACCATGAATTTATGCATGACCTAACCTACCATCAACTCTGGAAAATGCTTTGTATTATACTTCTCAGCTCAAATAAAAACAGTGTAGTGTTGGTAACTATGTCAAATGTCAGATTTTATTACTTTGCTGTCTACAGATATTTTCAAAGATTAATATGGACATTATTGCATTATCTTCATACTCTTTAAGACAGGTCTTACACAACTTATCTACAAAGACAAGTCAAATCATATCTAGTATAGAATTGGTGAGAAAAAGAAGAGTATTTTTCAAATAAACTTGACAGATTGGAGAGCTGGGCAATCACCAACAGCATGAAATGTAAAAGGGGCAAGTTCTGCACCTGGGACACAGCAGCCCTGGATACGTGTACAGACAGGGGTCTGAGAGGCTGGAGAGCAGCCCCGTGGGGAGCGACCTGGCGCTTCTGGTCGATGGCAAGTTGAACATGAGCCAACAGTGTGACCTGGCAGCCGAGAGGGCCAACTGTGTCCTGGGGTGCATCAAGCACAGCATTGCTGGCCAGTTAAGAGAGGTGATTGTCCCGCTCTACTCCGCACTGGTGAGGCCCCATCCCCAGGTACTGTGTGCAGTTTTGGGCGCCACAGTATAAAAAGGACATAAAACTAGTGGAGAGTGTCCAGAGGAGGCCACGAAGCTGGTGAAGGGTCTAGAGGGGAAGTCATGTGAGCAGCAGCTGAAGTCCCTTGGTCTGTTCAGCCTGGAGGAGACTGAGAGGGGATCTCATAGCTGTTACTGCCTTCTCACAAGGGAGGGAGGTGAAACAGGTGCTGACCTTTTCTCTCTTGTGACCTATGGTAGGTTTAAAGGTAATTTCAGGAGGATATGCCAAGGGAGGTTTAGACTGGATATTAGGAAGAGATTCTTCACCCAACAGGTGGAGGAGCACTGCAACAGCTCCCCAGGGAAGCAGTCATGGCACCAAGTCCGCCAGCATTCAAACAGCATTTGGACAATGCCCCCAGTCACATGGTGTGACTGTTGGGAATGTCCTGTATAGGGATAGGAGTTGGACTCAATGATCCTTCTGGGTCCCTTCCAACTGGGGTAATTCTATGATGATTCTACGATGAAATAAGCACAATTTTAAGTTACATAATCACAGAATAAAATAAGGAAAAAAAGAATGTATTAAACCCATGAACAAAAAATATATAACAAAGTTAATGATCTTGTAATAGTACTGCTAGGAGAAAAATAGTTTGGAGCTTTTTAATGAATTGTAGGAATAGGTTCTTTCATGATAAGAAAAAATAAACATAAGAATAGACTGTGCAAATTCAGATAACAAGAATACTTCTTACATTAAAAGGTAGATTCATTTGGGGATTTACTTAAAATTAATAGGATCAATAAGCAAACACTAAGTGGTCTAGGTAGTTATGTGAAGTAATTTAAAAAAATGCCATGAGGAATTGTTTTAAAAAGTTCAGCCAAGAGAAGTTGCAATTTTACCATACCCAAGTGGGATGCCTTCCAGCTTTGAAACCAGATGCAAAATACAGTATCTTTAGATAGAAATGCATATTTTGTTCCCATTTTGAGTATATTAAAATCCAGCAAAATAATTACTTTGACTTTCTATTTCACTTTCATTAATTTTTCAGGTATTCATGTACAAATTAAATCTCACAGTCAATACACAAGTTTTTTCTCCTTACAATGTGATGAATCATTTTTCAGGAATACCTTAGATAATAGTGTTTGAGAATAATATAGAAATATATACTTCTGTCTGCTCTGACACATTTGATGTAGGCAGTTAGTATCTGTTTCAACTGTCCTTATAATCTGGACCTCCATAGAGTCTACGGAGGAGGAATATAATACAGGAAAACAATAGAATACTACAAAAGTCAATATAGAAATACACTGTTATAATTCATAGAATGTATGAGTCATGACAATGATTATAACTAAAAGAAAGTGGTACACTTGTTCTGCATGATCGCAATATGAAATAATAAGTTTGAACAACTCTGGATCACTGCTGATAATACAAATCTGTATTTTCTGATAAAGGAAATACAGAAATTCATATCTTGCATTGTAAATCTTCAGAGGAGGAAGAATTTCCCACTAGAGTTTTAGGCTTTCAGTCCCACAGGAGGTGGTACAGCCTGTTTAATATAACTGAATAAATTCCTTATTGCAGTCAAGGAACAGGCAGACAACTCTGATGATATGCAGGGGTAAATCAATCAACACACATAATTTTGATGCTTTGCCTTTCCACTGAACATAGCTGTTCTTTCACTGTCTTCGGAGAATTCTTCTGTTTGGCATCCACTTCTTCCTCTAAGAGTAGAGAGAGTCCCAGGAAATGATAAATGTATTCATCCATTCAGCCCTCTTAGGAGATGGGCACAGAATAGACTAGCACAACTCTTTTTGGGTTTTATGTAATACTTGAAGGGTGAAAGCATGCATTCACAGAGTAAGAGTCTAATTTCTGATATCCAAGGCTGTGAAAAACTCAGCTTAACTCTCCTATCCTAAAGAAGAGAGTCTTCTGAATTAGATCAGGGATAACTTAGACAGAAATATCTCCAGTGTACCCTGAGACAAACGGATCAGAACAACTTAGGAACATCAAAAGTAACAAAAGGCAAATTTTGCCAGAGAGTTTACTTGGAGGAGAGGGAGATTTAAAATTCTGAATTCGTGCCTTCAATTGTGTTTTCTTCTTACCTGGATCAAAATTTGCAGGCATTTGAAACTGTTGTACTACGTCAATTACATGTTATGTTGTGTTAAAGCAACATGCTTTGCATGAAGACATGAGAATTTAATATTCATCTAATAAAGTTAAAATCTGAAATGTCTTGCTAGTTGAGTTACAATTACACTAACACTCATAGTCCAAATTATTTACTTGTTGCAACTGTTTCTCATTAGTAATTCAGTTATCATTATTATGCACAAATCTCCTAAAATTTGCCCTTTCCTGTGGCATTATGCTCAAGTACCCTCAACCTGAGGTCAAGCTCTGTCTTCCTCACATGGCTTGGTTAAACTGAGTTATCAGTGCCTTGAGATTTTTGCTGGAAGACAGACATTGATGGTCATCTTTTCTTCTCCCTTGGTCTTAAGTCCTTTCGGAGTCACTTTCCATATTTTCAAGCAGTCTGCTGTTGACATGCTTTACTTGTTGTTCCAAGACTTTAATTATACAACAATTACTGTTTTGTTAAAGTTTGCTAAGTCCTGCAGTCACTGTTATTAAATTCATATACACGCTGTGACCTGTAATAACAACACATGGCCACATTTCTGTCTGCAGAAATCTGGGCAGATTCTGATTCCTTTTTGTCTGCTTTCTCCACTGTATCTGGACAGAATACTTGTGCAATCACAAGAGAGTCAGAACTTTGATTTCCTATATGGAATTTATCTGAATGTAGCAGGATTTAATTGTCTTGGTGCCATGTAAGTTTTCTAATGTAACTGTACGGTACCTAGGATGTAAAACTTCCAGAACTCACAAATCCATAAAAATAACTGTAATAATACTCTTTAAAATTGGTAAGTACCTTTAAATATCTCCTTCATACAGATAAAAACCTCTTTCTTAACTAGCATCTCGAGATTCAACCTGATCTCTCGTATGAACCTCAACCCTCCTTCATTCAAATGCTTTAGGAAACTTCATCTCTACGCACAGGCTGTTTGCAGTCAAACTGATTTTGCTCTGTTTCTCCCAGCTACAATGATGTACTGCTTCTAAATTAGATATTATTTGTTTTAATAGTGATGAATCATTACTTCAGGAGCTCTATTTATTACAGTTATCTCCTAAATTCACTCTGCTACTGTTTAGTCTATGAGTGTCTGCACAAATATCTCCCCACCATCCCAGTTACTTTCACAGCTCTTCTGTGCTCCCTTGTTTTTTTCTGAAAATAATCCATTGTGTATCTCTAGTCTGTCCATCAGAAATTGTCCTTTAGATGCATCTATAGCCACCTTCCTAGTACATAAAACCCATGACTGACATTATCTGTGTCAATGGCATTTCCTTTCTTCAGATATTTTAGTATCTTTGAACCGCATCCTGTACCCTGTCACACATGAATGTGTATATTCCTATCATCATTTTCTGTGCATTCAGATTATATAAACTTTCTGAAAGAGGTTAGACTAAATTAGGCAGATTAATTCTTAATGCTCCTCTAAGTAAATCTCAGCTACTGACAGGCTAGTCTTATGGTTCTGTAACTTTCATCTGTATGCTGATTTATGGTTTTGAAGTGCTACATTAGTATCTAATGAAAGATACTCCTTTATTCCAGGTCATGCTAATTTGGTCTCTAAATGAGACTCTTGTACAGTGCTGTGTGCTTTGTTCAGAAATTATGTCTCATCTTGTTTCTACTGCTTGTGGTTTCATCTTTTGCCAAATATATCATACTTTTCACTTTTAATTGCAAATTTCAAGTTTTGGAGTCTATTTGAACCTGTAACTGCTTTAATGCCATATGCTTTTTTTTTCTCACCTTGGCTCTTTTCAATCTATTTTAACTCTGTCTTTGCTGCAGTTTTCACTTTCTTGCTTCCTTTCTATCTGGCTTTTTTTTTCCTTCCAGAGTTTTCATTGTAGCCTCAAATATTTCTAAAGGTTGCCATAACCTAGAAGTTTTTGGAGTGTTGATTCATCTGGGGACCTATTCTGTGGTTTTGAGTCTTTGATTCCAATCACTATCACATGGAATCTAGTATAACAAAATCTTTCAAAATATATTACTCAGTGTGTCAAATTAATTTAAGTATTCTCCACCTGATTCTTTGAAATGTGACTTTTCATAAGAAGATAATGTTAAAGCAGAAGCTTCTGTTATTACATCATTAAAGAAAACATGTTTCCATTCTCCTTAAGTCCAGAATTTTGATGCAATTGTTAAAAGCTTCCTTTAATATATTTTCCCATAGGATTCTCTAACATTATAAATAAATTTCAAATATCTAAGGATTTTTGTTTGTTTCAATATTGGTTCTTTTCCCCTCATTCTTCTATTGCTCTCTTCTATGATGCAGCCCAGGATATGGTTAACTTTCTGGGCTGCAAGCACACATTGTCAGCTCCTATTGAGCTTCTCATCCACCAACACCTCCAAGACCTTTTGTTCAGGGCTGCTCTCAATCCATTCTCCATCCAGCCTGTAATGGTGCTTGGGTTTGCCACGACCCAAGTACAGGACCTTGCACTTTGTCTTGTTGAACTTCATGAGGTTAGCACAAGCACACTTCTCCAGTGTGTCAACCACACTGCACAGTTTGGTGTCATCTGCAAATTTGTTGGGAGTGCACTCAGTCCCATTATACATGTCTCCAACACAGATGTTACACTGGTCCCAATACCAACCCCTGAGGAGTGTCACTCATCCCTGGCCTCTACTTAGACATTGAGCCGTTGACCATACCTCTTTTGAATGGAACCAGCGAGCCAAATCCTTATCTACCAAGTGGTTCATCCATCAAATCCATGTCTCTCCAATTTCATTGGCACAGTGCCAAATGCCAAAAAATACATTCATATGTTTTATACAATGTCTTTGCCCTCAAGCAAAAAGTAAAACAGCAGGTATCATGTATCTGTCTCTAAAACTTCTGTTGCAGTTATCATCTGAATTCTCAGTGAGTCAGACCTCTGTCTAGCTGTCCTCTGGATTGAATATACAGTACTCCACCAAGTATAGTCCTAGTTGTCTTTTAAAGATGTTCATTATCAGATTTTATGGAAGGTTTTATTTCCTTATAGTGTCCACATGCAACACTAGTAAAATCCTTAGTATTAGCCCATAGTGTGAAGTTAATTCATTAGCAGAAATTTTTACCTGAACTTTCAAAGGAATAAGAAAGTGATATAAATGGAGTAATTATATACATTTTATTATTCATGTACATAACAGAAGCTCACTGTTCTCTTGTTCCTAGTACTAATACTGCTAAGAATTGATGTAACTCATTTTTCTTCTATAAAGTTTGTATTTAGAGCTCCATTCTTTACATAAATAATTTTTAAAAGCATAATGATGCTTCAAGTATTGGCTTCTACATACTCAATTTTTAAAATTAAATAGTCAAATTAGTAAAGAGAATGGAAAAGTGTTTGAAAAGAAGAATTGACTAAAATAAAAATGTAGATATCATTGTGGGGTTTTTAAAGGACAATATACAAATTCTGAACAGCTCTATTTCCCTTTTTTAAAAAGCTAAACAAATGCAGGTTGCTTTTTATGTTATGTGGAGAAGTATAATTAACTTACCTGTAGGTGCCCAAAGTTCCTCAAAATAAGCACATAAAATCAGTTTCTAATGAGGGATCTACTAGGGGATGCAGGAAGTAGAAAAAGTGTGTGCTTGTGAGGTACTGATTTCAGCAGAAGTTTAATTCATGACCCTGGGAAAGATATGAGTAATATTCAAGGGAATAAAACTAGAAAATCTATTACAAGAGTAAAAACCAACTAAAGTAATCACTATGGTATTAGATTCTGGCCAAAAAAACCCCAAAAAAACCCCACCACCATAACAAAAAAAAAAAAAACCCCAAGAAAACAAGGCCTTAACTTTCAGACACATACATTAATTACGAAACCACATTCATACATTGAACAGTATTGACAGCAAATGGGAAAATATAGTAAAAGAGGCGAAAAAAAAAAACCTTACATTTCTTTCCAGGAAAATTTTGCATATGGTTTTGATGTTGAAAAGATTAATGTCAGAATACTGGGAGGTGTTTTTAAGTGCTTTTTCCTCCAAATAACTGTTTGTCTTTCATGGATACTTTTCAGGTAATTGAAACAATAATAATTAATTGGTTTAATTTGTTTTGACACATTTGAGAAATTGTTGATATAGCTATTTGTCATTTTGTTCCATATTGTTTTGACAGAAATGAGATGGTCATTGTATCATATTGACTTGTTCTAATATATGATATGTGATGATATGATAGGATAGGATATGAAAGGATAATATAATATAATATAATATAATATAATATAATATAACATAACATAACAATACCATACAATGGTATTTTGATCACATTTTTCTAACTAGTTATGGTCAATCTTTGCCTTTAAGTTTATTTTTATTAAACTGTGTAGCTGAACCCTTTGCTCATGTGGAAGAGATAATTTTATTCTTTCTTCAGACTTTTGTCCATTTAAATCACTACTGGATTTTTCTTCTAACAAATTCTTCTTCCTTTTTAATTTTAAGATTATTTTTGCAAGGGTATATTGTTGAGAAGAAAATAAAGTCGTTACTTTAATATTCACCAGTGAAGATACTGAAATATGAAGAAAAATCTGGATTTCTTTCCCATGAACCACATAGACACATGGGAATGAGAAGGAATGCCTATGATAGCAGCTTTCAAGGCACTCCTGTGAAGTAAAACAAAATTAATAATGTAGGAAAGCAAATAAGCAAGAATTGATTCTTTTCTACATTCTTTTTGTTCTTAATATAACCTTGGAATGCTTTTAGATTTTTTAAAACTAGCTAATTCAGAATAGTGTCTAGCATATTAAGTGTTTTAAGTAAAGAATAATCCTGGTTATATGCAATCACACGTTTTTGAATGCATCTCGGGTGTATTAAATTACCTGATTAGATGATTCATATTTCTTGACTGCTGGAGAAAGCTTATCTGCACAAAGGATATCAGAGTACTTTTCTAATGAGACTAAATTTCTAGTCCTGTAACAAAAATAGCAACAAACACTGAAAAAAGTAGGGAGGATATCTGATCTAATATAACAGAGGGAAACAGTCAAATAGTAAAGCAATCGGAGTTAATCTTTTCACCTAGGTTAATAAACTAGCACCTTATAGATTAAATCAATGTTATTACTATTGCTTTATGAGAAGGATTTTTCTTTTTTCTGTTTCTTTTTTTTTTTTTTTTTTCAGTTGAGTCAAACTTCGTCTTCTGTTTAAACCAAACTTTTATATCCTGGGTAAAAAGGACAATCACTCTCACTCCAATCTGACATCCCTCTCCCCATTTGGAGTGAAATTCTTACTGATAATGTATATTTTATGCTTCCCATCTGCGTATGACTAGCAAATAGTCTTTCTTATTATTTTTTGATGAAAGTATTGGTCCTCAGAGACCAATTTATTTACTTCATTACTTATTTACTTATGTATTATTTACTAATAAACTGTTAAATTATTTGACATCTAACACCAGATAATAACACTTTTCTGAAGTCAAAATAACTCGTATAATGTTCCTAATTGGATTCTATCAAAGTAACAACCACCCATATGAAGTCTGGCTATTATGAATATAGTTCAATGTACTCAATAAGTGGATGTGGATTTAACAATAAACTTAATAAAAAATGATTTAATATATTAACATAATCACACTTAGATCTGCTCTATGTTTAGTTACTGTCTTGTCAGAAAATGACACTCTTTCACTATGAGGGGGTTTTGGAGGGATTTTTTGCTGTTGTTGTTGGGTTTATTTTATTTTCAAATTAAGCTGTCAAAATAGAAGCTTCTGTACATGACCTTTTTTTTCTTAATGAAACTAATCCACACTTCTAAAAATTTCATACCTGACTCTACTTTGCAATGGACAGGAAGACAGAAAAAACAATTACTGAAAATGGGATGTGACTATTTTACTTTGATTGTATATAAGAACTACAAAGCTATTATACATATATTCTCCTTTCCAGGGAGAATAAATACTTACTTGTGTAACAACTTCTAAGATTATTTTTATTTTTATTTTTAACAACTGTACCATCAACAATCATGATTTTTTTTAAATTATGCAAAGAAAATCACTGACATAATATTCACCATTGAAAAAAATGAACAAATCCACACGATCATTCACAGAGAGGAATAAGAGAAAAAGTCAAAATGGGAATCCAGTACTACACTGATTTTTTTTTTTAATTACAAAACATAGATTTTATTTGTGAACCAAGAAGCCCACACTACACTGAGAAGCTGCACAAACAAATAGGTATGAGCACAAAATTTGGTTTTGTAATACTGCATATAGCTTTATACAGAGTAAGTATTCAACATAATTTAAACTTGAATGATGTGTACCTGTGTGCTTGCTTAATGCTTAGATACTAAGCAACAGTCATTAAGGAAAAAAAGATATGAATGAAGCAGGCAAAATTACATATTTCATGTGATTCACAAATGTTAGAAGTTGTACTAAGCTAGTAAAGTATGTAATATTATATTTAAGTGGATACATTTTCTGCCTGGGAAAGACTGTTTCTGTACAAGGGGGAGAAGCGCTCCTAACACAGGTTCCTTAGTCAGGTAGCTGCTACTAAGTAGGAAGAATTTGGTAATCCTGCAGAGCCCTGTTAAAGATTGGCAAAAAAAATCTTGCAGACAGAGTAAGAAACAGAACCAGTAGATTTAGTCATCATGAATATTAATGAGAATAAAAAGAATGCTAGGAAAAAGCCTGATATATTCACAAGAATTTGTTATTTCCTTTTAATTGAATTTCTTCTGTGTTTGTGCTAACTGAAGTGTTTACAACTGGAAAACTCTGTGCAGTGAAAGTGGCAGACTGGTTTCTGAAGTTTAATTTTACCTTTATAATCATGAGTACTCATACTTACACCAGCAGACAGAAGCATATATCTATTCAGCTTACATATCCAGCCAAAGCAGCTCCAATTTTAAATCCTTTACAGACATAAGCATAATTTTAAATAAAGCAATTAAACATGAGACTCTCTCAGTGTGTTATGCTATAAACTCTCATTGTGTGATGCCATAAACTTCTTGATAAAAAAAGTTCTCTAAACCAAATTTTACATGCATTATCCCTAAGTTGCAAATAAGAGAAGGCAGAAGACAGCAACAAAAGTTCCAATGCTAAAAACACAAGCAGCACCTTATTCTGCTTTGTAGACTGTAAAAACTGATATCAGTAAACCTCAGTTCTTAGTAACTAGAATGGTTGATTCACAGAGAAATATACAGGAAGCGACATTGCTCAGGTTTGAAATGCAAAAACTGTCACATGATGAAAAATAGATATTGGTCACTAAAAAGTTTTAAATGGGGGAGAAGTAATAGCTCCGTACTTAGCTCTAACATTGCTCATGAAAGTCGTAGCTGACCTGTGCTGGAGAGTGATGCGGTACACAAAAATGATGTCAGCATCCCATAAATCCATCAGTTTTGAAGAAAAAGGTCCTGTTGTACAGGATGAAAAAATAATTGAACACAATGCTTTACCTTGCTTTTTAGGCATCACATATTATTAACAGATTTACTCACGTCTGCTTCTTGAGGGTGAACGTTTCATTAAAACACATCTGCTGTCTAAGGTCCAATCCTGTTCTGGTAAACTCTGGATGCAATGGACTTGTATAATACTACTTGACATTAAGCTACAAGAGTTAAAGCATTTTATCCTGTACTTAGCTTTTTACTTTTGTTTCCTCTAAGTCCTATGACGGTAGATTAATTGTCATTTGGCTTTAGCATGGTATATTTGAAAGCATTTTTTTTAAATTAGGTTTCTCTTTAAGGCTCAAACATAGAGATAAAAAACAGTAAGCACATTCATAAAATAAGTATATTTAAAAACATTTTTTAAAACATTTTTATGTTTCACATCAAAGAGAGATTTTCCATCTGCTTACAGTGGAATAAGAGTCATCACTCTTCAGGATTTTGGGGAAAAAATATTTTTACTATTTAATATTTTTTTCATTATGTTATGTGAAAGTTGCTCTGCTAGAAGTCCATGTTACCAGATATGGTAACATTAATAACCTGGAGCCCTACTATTACAAAATTAAAACAAACAGAAAAAAATAATAAAAATATCTTATTATTCAGAATACAGTGATTCGGTCTATTTAAAAAGTTTTTAAAGTCAAAACAAGAAAAATATGTTGTGTGAAATTACTGAGAGTGTTTTTAAGGGGCAAAAGACAGTAGCAGTAAAAAAGCTTAATTTATACAGAATATGTATCTTCCTGTTTTAAAATATCTTCCTACGGCATGTTAATTGCAGCTGTTTAAATTTCTTTAGACATTAATTCATAGTACCTGTCAAACAGCAGAAAAGATGGGTATTATTAATATTTTACTGTCTTAACTGATTTAGAACTTTTTCCTACAGATTCTGTCACATTTTTTTGTGTTTAAACGCAGCAGCATCTGCTCTCCCCATATTTTTCTGATGTCCAGTCTGACCATCGCTAAGGAAGGGCTACTATCTTGCATTGTCACAATGAAAACGAAGTCCATAAAGAGAAAGTTGTTAGCAATGAATCCCATCCAGCTATTTAGAGACATAAAATCAGGAATCACAATCTAGCACTAGCTCTTCACAGTATCCATTCAAAATTCTAGACAGTCTAATGCAGAGGATCCAGTTTATAATCGTACTTATACAGTCTGGTTCTAGGGAGACAGTTCCTTCCATGGCAAGTGGCTGCAATGGTAGTGCTGCAGAGGCCATCCCAAAGACGCAAATTAGACAAGATCAGTAGGAAAAGATAATGTCTTTTGTTAAATAAATAACAGATATTAAAAAGAAGCTGACAGGATTTCAGTATCCAAGTCCTTCCTTAAAACTGAAATACAAACTTCAATAAAAGAATACCTGTTCTTAGTTTCATTTAACTACATTAAAGAATGAGAGAATTTGAGAGAAAGTAGTGGTAGAACAGGAAGGGAATGTTGTTTGCAAGACATTGGTTCTTGAAATGCAAAGCTAATTACCACATTCGTAACAGAGAAGAATAAGATTACAACTGTTTATGAAGAAAATTATTGTGTTCTGTATGCCCATTTTGGGGGTTAATATTGAATCTTTTGTTTTCAAAGTCTTCTGCAGATATGAATTTAAATTTCTAAACTTATCTTCTGAATGAGTTCCTGATTACTCCCTAAGGTCAGAAATGGAACAGCTGGTCTGTGAAAAACTTTTTCCCACTCAATTGACTCTCTTCACTTTCAGCTACATAAAGGTAAGTGTTGTTGCTATACTGGATGGATTTCTGTGTTCCAGGATACTTATTCATATTATCTATTGAGTCTAATGGATCTGTTGTACAAATGGAGGTAATTACAATTATTATAGATATTCATTGCCAAGCTTGGCTTTTATTGTATGTTAAGAATATTCTATCAAGAATTTATTTGATTTGCAGAGAACTTTGATAATTGAGACTAGTGAATTACAAAGGCTGTCAATGAAAGTTCTGGGAAAATTTTCAGATTAAAATGTTGCAGTGTGTTTCGTTACTACTATTCAGTGGTGCTCTACATTGTTCTTCTCAGTGTAGTACAGTACACAAACTGCACTGTAGTGGTTTAAGTTTTACTACTACTGTTATTATTATTGTTGTTACTATTTTTACTGCTTGTCATTATTATTATTATGTTATTTTATAGTTTACCTGTATAGATTTTATGTGGTTCATGCAAAGATGTAGTCTAAGTCATCCACATGGGAAGTCATCCACAAGGGGGAAGATGGCTGGACAACCACCTCACTGAAGAACTGTTTCCCAATATCCTATCTGAACTTCCCCTGACATAGCTTTAAGACATTCCCTCATGTCCTAGACATCAGAGAGAAAAGATCAGCACCTTCTCTGGGCTCCCCATCACAAGGAAGTTGTAGACAATACTGAGGTCACTCCCTAGTCTCCTTTTTTATAAGCTGAACAAATCTGATATCCTCAGCTTCTCCTCATGTTCTCTAGATACTTCAAAATCTTTTTTGGAGGAGGTCATAATGCAGGTAATAGGCTTGCCTGACCTTGGTGATTCCTGTCCTTCCAATTCCAGAACTTCATATCGGTTGTAGACAAGGTGGACAAAGAGGAGCTTCTCCTGCTGCCTCAAGCAGAGACTTGGTTCCATTGAACTCTATCCTTCGACTCCTATATTGAATTAAAAAAGTGGGAAATTATTATCACAGTATCACAGTATCGTAAGGTTGGAAGAGACCTCTGAGATCATCGAGTCCAACCTATGGCCCAACACCTACACCTACTAACTACACCTACTCCTACTTGTCAACTACACCATGGCACTAAGTGCCTCATCCAAATTCTCTTTGAACACCTCCAGGGATGGTGACTCCACCACCTCCCTAGGCAGA
>VWPV01029576.1:34391-53248 GCA_013389885.1 Geococcyx californianus
CCAGCTGGATGGGACACCATTCACTACCACCCTTTTGGGCTCAGCCATCCATCCAATTCTTAACCCAGCACAGAACATTTCCGTCCATGCCACGGGCTGCCAGCTTATCCAGTAGTCTGCTATGGGGGACAGTGTCAAAGGCCTTGCTGAGGTCCAGGTACACCACATCCACAGCTTTCTTCACGTCTACCAGGCGAGTCACATGGTTGTAAAAAGAGATCAGGTTGGTCAGGAAGGACCTGCCTCTCCTAAAACCATGCTGGCTGGGCCTGATCTCTCCCTCATTCTGCAAGTGCCGTGTGATTGCACCCAGGATTATCCGTTCCATAATTTAAACGTAAGTAATTTCTACAATATATGAATAGATACTGGTTTTTGCATGGGTATAAACTGAACAGAATTTTGTATCCCTTTAACGTTATGGATATTTTTCTTGTTCTTTATTTCTCTTTTCAATTCTATATGTTTTTGAGGCTGCTTCTAAATGCTGGAATGCAAATACAAGGTCATCTTCCTTACAGGAAAGAAAATTTCAGACTAAATATAGAACCATTACAGTCAAAACTTCTTTGAGAATCATAAAACTTCAGAAGATGTTTTAAGATGTGGCCTGTACTATATTGAAAAATGTAATTGAATTGGTGAAGATGACGAAGTCTGGCTGCACTGACCTGAGTTCGCTTTAACCTGAAATGCTGAGTATACGTAGAAGTCAATCCTTGTTCTGGTAATTAGCTAAGATCCCTGCTCCACATAAAAGCTCTCTGAATTCACTTGCTGTAGCTTCAGTTTTACTATCAACTGCTTCATAAAAAAGATTTCTTTAGCTCAGATTTGTTTGCAAATTAGTGTATGAATGGTTTCCTTCACTGTATTGTTGCTAGGGGAAATTGCTCCTGATTGAGCTATATGGTTAAAAGACAGTTGTAAATTGCTAAACTCTAAGTTCAATTTTCAGATGTTTGCACATTCATTTTGTACAAATCAATAGAAAATAAGAAGCGTAAATTCTTGTCTACCTTTTAGGTTTTAAAATGGTGTTTACAGATCTTCATCTTCTAGTGTTTGCTCAATACATTTTAATTATTTCAGAAATATCAGTGCTCTGTTTCTTTCTTTTCTCTGCAAGGACAATATAATGAAGTATTTTATGTAGCTTTGCAGTTAGTTTTCCCTTCCCTCTCCTTTCCTCCTCTCTCCTCGTGCATACTGTTATGAAGGCCTCAACCTTCTAAAACACAGAGCATTTAATTGATTTTTTTTTGGCACATCTCTCTCCATCTCTCCCTCCCACTTCTCTCAAGTCAAAAAACATCTCAAATAATGCAAGTAGACAAAAGGAGCCATTCCATCATTATGTACTTTCATTGTCTCCTTGGTTACTTTTTGTATGATCCACTTTTTTATTTTACCAAAGTGTCTTGAGATATCCACTTACATAGAATTATAGAATGGTTTGGGTTGGAAGGGACCTTAAAGATCATCCACTTCCAAACCCCTTGCCGTGGACAGGGACACTTCTCACTAGACCAGGTTGCTCAAGATGCCATCCAACCTGGCCTTGAAAACATCCAGGGAAGGGTCATCCACAGCCTCCCTGAGCAATTTGTTTCAGTGTCTCACTACCTTCATAGTGAAGAATTTCTTCCTAATATTTAGTCTAAATCTCCCCCCTTCCAGTTTAAAACCACTACATTTTAAATACTTCTCGTTAATTTATTTCAGTAATTTATTTCCTTTTTCTCTTTCCTTATTCAGGAGAACTTGGTTGATATCAGGAAATTTGAATTTGGTAAGGAGCCGTTGCAATGTTTTCCTCAAGCGATGCATAGGTTAGCACTACTCAAAAGAAAAAGAAAAAAACAGTCAGTGGCAATGAAAATCAAATAATAAAATCTAGTGGTGGGATCTGTTGTGTGCACTCATACACCCATCTGTTTTAGTTACTTTTTCTTGATGACACATATTTCATGAAAGATAGTATGACTTTTTTCATGTGATTAATTATTTATTTTTGACAAAAATCTTTACTTTCTCATGACATTTTCTATTGGCACTCATTTCACCTGGTTCAGAATCACTTTAGGTATTATATTTCTTTTTCTCATTATTATTTTTTTAATGGTTGATGATTAAAACTAAAATTTTTTTCTTAGCCAGAAGTTAATCAGGTACTTCACTTATGTCATTCATCAGTTGTTTGAACATGATCAACATTATTCAAATCTTCTAAAGAATTTATAAGGGATATATACTTACGTATTTATAAGGGGTATGTCTGCAAGAACTGACCCATGTATTTTCCAAATCCAAACAAATAAAGATTTTGTTGTTCATTCTGTGGTCCGTGGTTGTATAATTGTTCATTTCAACAGAAAGAGGAAGTCAGAATTCACTTGAGATTGAGTCAGATTACACTACATTTGTATGAGCTATAAATCTCAAATGTCACCTGACTAGGTTTCCTTACTTTTCCTTTTTTTCCCCTTAGCCTTAATATGATACGTTTTCACCATTTTTGCAGTACTAATTGCTGTATTAAACAGAAAACATCAAGACTAGACTGACCTAGTCATTGAAGTTGGTGTTTTCAGGTTTTACTCCATTAGGATCTGGAAAAATACCCCAAAAATACCTTTTTATATAATTCACCCACAACAAAGTTTAATGTCAAAACAAAAATGAAAAACAAAGAGGAATTTAAAAGATATTTAGTGAAGTAGACTTCAATATTCGTTGTCCAGTAAATATTTAAATTCTTGTTGACTGCAATAATGTGTTTTCTGTAAATCGCCCTAGAATGTATTAGATCCTGATAATATCCGAAGCCTAGCTGACAACATTAAAGTTAAAATACACAGTCTGCTTTCTTTCTATATTTCTTTCTTTCTTAAGAAAAAAAAAGAGTTAAGATTGAAAAGACAGTAAAAAAATATAAATAGAATGTGTCATGCAGAATATTTTCTGTGTAGCCTAAACCCATGTAATTACAGCACAGCATCCGTTGGCTTCCATTAGAGTCAAATGAGATATACTAGAATGGAAAGGTTTTCTTCTGAAAATTGCTGCAGCAATATGACTATGTTGTCATTTATTTCCAACTGAAGAAGGTGTGCAAACACTGATTACTCTGCCTTTGATCTCTTAAAGGTATTACAAAAAAACTTCAAACAAAAAGTGGGCTTTTGGGGGTGTTTGCAGTTATCGTTCTGGGAAATGTAGGTCATACAACAAAAATGTTAATTAGACAGGGGACTACAAAAGTATTTTGAGCTCTTTAACTCTTGTCATGGCCATCTATTATTGAAGGAATAAGTTGATTTTAGTATTTGTTGAATTAAAAAATATTGAGGCAAGCTAACCTTCTGCCCTCATTTCCATAATTGGCTTTTGCATGCTGTGTATTATTTGACACATTTATTTGATTATTTTTCATTTAAAAAAAATTCTAAAGCAGCATCTAACATAACCTGCATATTAACATTTCATTTCTTATCGTGTCTTTCTTCAAGTAGTCAGGTTACGGTGAAAATTACCCCTTTCATAACCAAGATTTCACTGGGGGATGTAGTTTATAAAGTTATTTAAGGGGAGAAAAAAAGAGGCATCAAATTTTAGCTGGTTTTTCTTGTACTTGAAAATAGGCAAGACACTTTTATTAGTTTTTAGTAAGACTTAATATTTAACTGCTTACTTTGTTGCTAAGGATATAAAAGATATGATTTTGTGAAACCACTTAATTCAAGGGGAAGCTAGTGAGAGTGTATCTTAGAACTGATATGCCACAGGACACAGTTTCTGTTCTCTTCCATTAGCAGCTTCAGTCAATAGATCCAAGCAAACAACTGTGTGCCTATGGCCTTTAAAGTCAAAAACAACAAGCAAAATGCAAGGACCGGCGTCTGGATGAGGGAACAGGGCGTATCCTCAGCAACATTGCTGATGATGCAAAACTGGGAGCAGTGGCTAACACCAGAAGTCTGGTGGCTCAGTGAGACCTGGGTAGGCTAGAGAGTCGGATAGAGAGGAATCTAATGAAGTTCAACAAAGGGAAGTGTAGGGTTCTGCAACTAGAGAGGTAACCCCCCCTGCACCAGCACATAGGAGTCCTGGCAGACAACAAGTTGACTATCAGCCAGCAATGAGCCCTCGTGTTCAAGAAAGCCAATGGTATCCCAGACTGAATCAAGAAGAGTGTGGTTAACAGGTCAGGGGACATTATCCCCTCCCTCTACTCTGGCCTTAGTGAGGCCCCACCTGGAGTCCTTAGTTCAGTTCTGGGCTCTCCACTTCAAGAAAGACAAGGAACTGCTAGAGAGAGTTCAGTGTAAGGCCATGAAGATGATTACAGGACTGGAGCATCTCTCTTATGAAGTAAGACTAAGTGAGCTGTGTCTGTTTAGCCTGGAGAACAGAAGAGGGTGAGTGTCAAGAGTACAAACAGTGACACTCAGCAAACGAAGTTCCATCTGAACACAGGGAAAAATTTCTTTACTTTAAAGGTGAGAGAGCACTGCAAGAGCCTGTTCAGTGAGGTTGTGAAGTCTCCTTCTCTGGTGATACACAAACTCACCTGGATGCATTCCTGTGCAACCTTCAGTCCTTCTTTAGCAGGTGTGTTGGACTAGATCGGGGATGTAAAACTCATGGCCTGCAGGCTGAATTCAGCCCTCCACCTTATTTTTACCATCCTGGCACCTTCTTTTTACCTGGTAGCAGCACTGAGCTCCTTACCCCTATACTCCTGTCAACACATTAGTCACAGGTGCAGAGTTTGTGGTGTAGGTTATGGTGCAGGAGCAGGAGAACGATGGGAGCCATGAGCTTGACACCCCTGGACTAGATGGTCTCCAGTGGTTCCATTCAACCCCCACCATTGTATAATTCTGGGATTCAGAAATGATTAAAATTCTACAGGTCTCTTTGGAGACACTCTTACAATTCTGCAGAAAACCATTGTTTGTATCTGACCAACTATTGTCTGCAAATAATAATTTTAAAATAGCTTCGGTCTAGAACAACCTAAGATTGCTGCAGTCAGTGGTAAGATAAATAATTTATCCTGAAGATTATATTTGTTCTTCCTTTCAACTCTATATGAACGTCTTCTTGGAACATGGCAACCAAGTAAAACATACTAATGATGAAGAAAGGTGGCTAACTTTCCTGGAGCAGAAAAAAAAATTACTTTCTATTCAGGTTTTTTGATTGTAAGCTTGAGTACCAGTTACATACTAGTAAGAATCATGAACTTTTAATTAAGATATTAATTTGTGTGCGATAAGATAAGCATGTTTTAAAGATATAGAATGAGAAAATTATAGTTAAAATTAAAAATATTTGTGATCAGCAGATGTCACATTGCAGTGGTTCAGTTATGAGATAACCCTAGGTAATGCTTTGCTACTTGTCAGTATCATATATAACTGTTATATTTACTGACATAAATAGCTTGTAATTTTTTTCCTAAATTAAAGAGCAAATTTAATCCTTTCTTAGAGTGGAAAAAGAAGCATCAAAAAAACTGTCAAACTTTCAACTTCCTCCTCACTGGTTTGTTTATTTATTTGCATATTAAAGAATACAGAATTTTGATCTTAAACTACAGCATTCAGGCAATTATATAGTCTTATAAAAAATGATAGGTGAAACTAAATCTACTTCCTGGCAGAGTAGTCCAAATCTGAAATGTCTAGCCTCAATTAACAGAGAATATAATTTATTCCTGAAATTTAAGTTAAAAATTTACCAAGAACATAAAAGCTTTAACCTTGTGTCATATTTTGTGCCCTATTCTTCTTTTACTTTCCTGCAATTACGTTCACAGTTTACAGCTGTAATTATTGTGTGTCAGCCACAGGAATGTATAAGTGTCTAGGAGAGGTGATATCCAAGATTAAATATCTACACACAAGCAGAAGGAATTTTAAACACATTCTTTGTTTACTCATTTATTTTTATTATAATCTTTCTCTCTGTGTCCTCTTCTCCTTCCCCAAGCCCCCTAGTTTAAGTGAGATCACTTGTTATCACATTTGTTATTTTCTTAACAAAGGACATGTGCATTCCACAAGAAAACCTGAATCGTATGAGAAAGAGGCCACTGTTCAAGAATTCCAGTAAAGCTTTATGTTTCTTATCTTATCTTTATTTCGTCACAAGACATAAAGCATATTCTGGGGTGCCTTATGGCTGTGCTCAGCATTCTTCCACCGATATCACCAGGACCGAAAGAGACAAACTTCTGTTTTGTATGCCAATCATACTATCCACCTGGTCATTCAGTTTCTACATATTATTGACTACTTCTCTGTTTGGTTCTCTAATATTGTGTTTCTACTTTAGAGTATAAAAAAGCTTTCCCTCACAATATTAAATCAATTTAATGAGTCGAAAATTAAACTTGTTTAGGTAATTCCTTTAGAGCAACACATTTTACAATAACATATCTCCTTAGATATTGGCACATACAAAAAAACATAGAGGCAAAAGGTTGCATCATATGGCAGTCAAGAAGCAGTAGTATCTTCCTTTCCCTGCCATGAAAGCATACCCATAAACACATTATTTCAAGTGCCTGAACCGTCCATTTGTGAGACAAGTCGCTGAAATGTTAAAAGAGACATGGAAGAGTGCATTCCATTAAATGTCATATTGCAAGGAACAGACTGGCATGAATATTTCATTAGCTTCCAAGGACAATTTTTTGCATTATGATAAATCAGTAGGGCAGTTTACAACCTACAGCAAGTTATTTAAGACTACTACATTTATCCATAAAGAAATTTTGAAATACATCTTTTTCTTCTGGGATAGCTACCACTAATACATCCAAAATTACTGTTTTAGTTAATTTGCACAATTTACACACTGATAATTATTTATCTTACATTGAAACTTTTAGATTGGAATGCAGCTCTTACAGAGTAGGAGTCTAAAACACAGCTCCCTAACCAATGTTGAAAATATCCTTATTGTTTTATAAACACCTCTTCAATGTGGTCATCCAAATTTAGAGAGTTCTTCAGCTTTATCTGAAACACAAAAACTTTTCTTGGCAACACAAATCTCAACAATTCATTGACCACTAGCAAAACAGGAAAGATAAAGCTGGTCAGGTCAACCTGAAATCTTTTTCCAAAATAGATTTGAAGTTCACACCTCCTGAACATCGCTTCTACCTCGGTAGGATTTGTAAGTAGGTCAAAATCTGGTTTATATCAGCTTTCTTAGTAATCTTAAGAAATCTCACCAATAGTTTGTCTGAAGAACCAGTTAGTAAAGCACCTTAGAGAAAACTTAAACACTTTAACAAAAAAATGTGTATTTAAATGATGGGTAAGATTTTCAAAAGCACTGAGCCCTGGTCTAGTTCCGTCCCTATCAAATTCTATTTCATATATTTGCATTTTGCCTCAGAAAAAAAAATGATAAACAGCAGCAGCACCATGTGGAAAACATGAAACATCCTTTGACATTTGTATTATTAGTTGTCTTAATTCAGTTTTTAAAAACTCTTCACTTCATGAGAGAGCTGTTTTCAGCTCAAAATGCAGAAACAGTTTGAATTTTAATGTTAGAAACTTAAAAAGTTAACCCCCCCCTTTTTTTTTTCATTCTAACAAAATATATCATCATTTTACCTACTGAAACTTTATATCTGAATTCAAAAGCAACATATATGAACTAATAATGTAAAATAAGCAGTGAAGAATACTACTTAATGAAAAATGAGAAACTAAAACACATAAAGAGCTATTTAGATCTGGTTTGACTTACTAAAAATGAAAAATGTGTCTGTTAGATTGAATTGTAAGCAGATTTACCTACACAATTATTGATATGGATCTGATAAAACTTTAGTAAATTATTCTCAACTTTCAGGAGGAAATAAACTAAGATTAAATTTCCAATAATCTGAAGTGTTTAGCATGATGTAATTACACTGTTTGATCATATCAGTTCAAGAAAGTCATTTACGCTGGTTCAGGACTGAAAATAGCCTGCAGTAGACATCCTGCCAGGACCCCTATTACCTCCTGTGTGAATCATGTCCTTCTCCAGGATTTCAATGGATGAGTCTCTGCTGGAAACTTTCCATGACTGTTTAAATACACGTTCTTTGAACACATTATAGCCCCTTTCCAGGCCATAAGTACCTAGCGCTCTGTGAAAAGTGAATACATCTTTCCAATCACTATTTGGCTCTGATATGAAGAAAATACTGTCAAGGTTAATTATCCCATTCAAAACCAGTTCTTACCTGAAGGCTTTTCAAAATGTTTTTGAAGTACCAGAGAGATTAATTTGCCAGACAAACTGTGTGATATGCATATAGATGTGTTAACATAGAATTCTTCTAGTACCTCAGTCCCTAAATTTGGGTCTGAATGTAAAAAACATAAGGCATATATTTTCAACATTGGTACAGTTAGATAATAAAGCCTAGTAACAACATGAAATTTGTATTAGAAGAAGCTACGGAGTTATAAGAAAACCACTTCTAAAATATTCTACCAAACCCAAACTGATAACTGCTTTCTCTCAAGTTCTTTTGCTGTACTTGCTGTTGTTCCTTTTACTTACAAGCTGGATTATATATTGCTTGGTTTTGCTTTTTAACTTTCTCTAATTTGAATGTTTCAGAATTGTACTAAAGTGCAGAGCAGAGTACAATCAGATTCTCATGGTATATAAAGCTAAGCATCTAGAGTATGAATTTACAAAAAAAAAGGCATTTTTTCCTAAGACTTCCAAGCCCAGCATACAAACCTCTTGGAATAAGATTGTTGTAATAAAACCTTGCTCTACATTTTATGTTACTCTTATAAACCAATTAAAACATTTTGAAATTTGTCCTTATTTATTATGAAAAACATTTCTAACATTATAATTGAATCTCCCCTTCTGGCATTTCTTTACTTTAAATGCCAAGATTAAGTTTTGAATCACCTCAATAAATTATAAACATATTCAAAGTATATGTTGAATAGGACACTTCTAAATTGATCTCAAGTTTATAAGCGGCGTCAATTTAGTTGTAATGATGTCTTAATTCTAAGAATGAGGATTCCCTGAAAAAAATGAAATGAAATGTGTTAAAAGTTCAGCCGACTGCAAAGGACAATACAAACTAAGCATTGCAAGAACACCAGAGTGGAAATGAGTTGCACTGAACACAGTATAAATATGTGTATGCTGACATGTACACAGATGCCTCAACAGTTCTGAATTGCACTCACAATTCAAACAAATAAGATGCGAAGCAGTACAGATTCAGCAGAGCAGTCAGTTGTAAATCGTGAAATTCATCGTGTGGCAGCTATAAGCTGTAACGAAGAGTTATATTTTCTCAAATGCTAAATTCCTTAAAGGAATAAGGAGAATAAACTGTATAATTCACCTTCCGTAGTAAAAACTTCCATTACTTCACTCAAAGCTTCACAGTCACCCAGACTGTCATGATTTTGTGAAACATAGCAATCATAGTGGTTACTGGAGTGAGCACACACAACACTTTAATTCATAGTGATGATAAATTTATATTGGAGACGAGATGGCATTATGCTTCTTTCATTTCACCTTGTCATCAGCTCTCACTGAAATCAGTGGATTCCGTGTGAATACCCCAATAATGGAGAATGTCATAAGTTTATGAAAATATTGTCTAGAAGATTGTATTTCAATTTAACACAAATTTGATCAAAATATTTCCAATGCAGCCAGTACAGACCACTGAACAAAAGGAAATGGCTGGGGAAAGAGTATGGGAAAGGAGCACAAGGAAGACATGGGAGACAAAGAGATCTGAAAGAACATTAGCTTCTCTGTGCTTCATTTCTCACCGACCTCACAAGCCACAGCTCTTCCTCTATCACTTTCAATAATTAAATTTTTGTGCCATTCCCTTCCAAAACCTATTTCCAGGTAATTCGGAGAACAATTAATTACTCTGACTAGACTTACCAAGCTTTGTCTAAGAACAGTTGAGTCATTAGAAAAAGAGTGATTTTGATAATATTATGAAATGGATACTTTTCAACTGAAGTTATAACAGGATTTTGTTGTCTATGAAAGAAAACAGTAAAAAAAAAATTCAGCTTAGATAACATCAGAAGTTTAGAACAAATTTATGACTATAGAAAATATTCAATACTGAATTCCTATGTTGAAAGTAGATAAATTTTTTCTGGCTATTTCTCATCCAGGAAAACTAAGCTAGAGCTCTAATCACAGTTTTCTCTTTTTCCATTTATGTTTTGCTTTGAACAACATCTTGTCATTGTAGCGCAAGTAGGATCTCTGTAAATAAAATAAAATCAACAATAACAGTAATAGTGGTAATATTTATAGTAGTGGGAGAGCTACAGCTAAGCCCCACATAGATGCTCGTTCACTCCCATTCAGTGGGATGGGTAAATATTGCAAGTGTAAAAAGTTATAAAACTCATGGGTTGAGATAAAGACTATTTGGGGGGTGGTGAATAAAATAATATCTTAATTTTGCAGATATAGAAACATAAAACTTTTTAGGAATTACTTTGATTTCTGGAAGCAAAAACAAAAACTTAAAAAAAGACAAAATGTAGTTCTCATGGATATTTCATTCAACAGTAGATGAACTTGGGAATAAAGAATATATAGTTCCAGATTTACAGAGGTTTTATGACTTTCGACATCTGTACAGATATCCTGTAGTATGAATGTTTATTCTGCAAATCATACCTCACTGAGAATATTTTCTGTAAAATGTCATTTCTTTTGAATGGTTTCCTTTATGGATAAACTCAGCTGGCCACACAACTATGTGCTGCACTAATGGGCTAGTTCCCTTGACTTTATCTAGGTGGTTATTCATCTTACACTTATTGCAGATTAAGGATAATCATGCAAAAATCTTTGCTACTACTTTTTCTCCCCCTTTGAATACTTTCAGTAGTTCAGTTAGATGCAATGACAACATACACATAAATACTAATTAGTGAATCGTAAAGTAAGCTTTTTCCGTTAATCTGTGTATCGAAAATCCCTCTAGATTATTATTCAGTGAATATTTAGTAGTCCCAAAATAATTTCATTTGCAAACAAAATCAGGAAAGTAAAAAGCAGGCTAAGATTCTAAGATAATTTATTTGAACTCATCCTGCGGTATTTCTCTGTGCTTCCTGCAAAATGATTTCAGTTCTCACCAGTCAGTTTAGAAGATCGTACCCTTATGATATAATTTGAAGACATGCAATTGTCTTATCTGTAGAATAATTATCTATGGGCAGTAATGTGCAAGAATTAAAGAATGGATATTGATTACGAAATCTCAGAGGAGAAACTATGAAAGAATGTATTTTTTTTCAACTAAGAAGTTTATAATACGAAGGTACCCATAAGAGAATCAAGTACAGTACATTCATACATGAAACTATAATAGTTTTCTATGCAATTCAAAGAATAGTTTAAGCTTAATGTTCCATTTAAATTAATTTCATATTACACTAACTGTATGTATTACTGGTGATACTCCAGAAATCAAAAAACCCCTCCAAATGAAACAATCTAGCAATTTAATAATTTCTACTCCAAAATAAAATATCCAAAATAAAATATCTGTTATCTCTTACAGCTTACTGAATTATGATAATATTAAACTAAAAGATTAAAAAGGAAAGAAACTGATTTTTAACATATCAATATGCAGAGCATGATTTTACCAAAGTTTTATGTCATTAATTATTATTGCAGGATTAAATTACAAAGTTTCTCATTACCTCATCTGAAATTAAAGGTAATCTTACATAGAACAATGTCTTAGGGATTTTTTGCTTTGTTTTTAAAAGAAGAATTTCTACTAATTTTTTATTTTTTACAAGTCACAGTACTAGTCTTCTGTAAATGCAAAATTTCTCTTTGAACGCAACAGAATAAATAGTAAAAACCCACATAATTTTAACTAAAATAATATTATAAACTGCTTTAAAAGAAATGTTCACTTAAAATATAGAAATTGTAGGGATTCTAAAAATGTTTGCAGCAAAAATATTTACAGATGTCTGCAGTTATCTATTGAAGAAGCAACAAGTCTAAGTAAAAATCTATCTTAAATTTGAAAAGTGTGGTAACATCTCTTAAAAAAAAAATAGTAACAAATAATCATATATACCAAGGACTAGACAAAATCAAGATAAAATGAACAATTATTTTAATTATAACTCCATAGTCTCTGAGTATATTAAGATTTCAACATGTTTTTTTGAAAAAACCTTTTCTTTTTAGTTGTATTCAATGATAAACCCCCCCTTTCAACTTTGTGAATTTAGTTATAAATGTATCTATTCTTTTGGATATCTCTATGCTATCATACGATTAAACTCTTCAAATCAGTCTTGGATCTCAGTTCTATGAGCAGGCACACTTCATTAATCATAAATCATTCTTCTGTTTCTGTGTGAGGACTAACAGCCTTTTCCTCCTGAAGCATATCCTAAATTCAGTTCAATGAAGAGAATGCTCTAGGCATGGTCTCTAACTGGCAATAAACCCAAGAATTTATCAGTCTTCTGTGTAGCTCCAACATTATCCCAGTGGTATTTTCACTTGAAAATACCTCTTTGTGATTTAAGTTAGATTTTATAAGTCCTAGTTTCGTAGTACATAGTAACAAACAAGGACAGAAATATCCACCAAAACCAGCAAATTGTTAGGTGAGCTGCGGAGTTCTTCAGAAACTTTGAAATGGAAAATGAATATGTTGAAAAAAAATGTTTTCACACACAGTCTTTACTCACAATCAGGTGATATTTGGTAGACTATGAGGCAGAGTTCACAACTTAGCACCAGTGAATACTGTGTTAAGTTTTGGGTCCCTCACTGCAAGAAGGACATTGAGGGGCTGGAGCGTGTGCAGAGAAGGGCAGCGAAGCTGGTGAGGGGGATGGAGAGTAAGTCCCATGGAGAGCAGCTGAGGGAACTGGGGTTGTTTAGGCTGGATAGGAGGAGGAGAAAGGAGACCTCATCACTGTCTACAATTGCCTGAAAGGAGGTTGTGATGGGGTGGGTGCTGGTTTCTTCTCACAAGTGATAGTGATAGGACAAGAGGAAATGGCCACAAGTTGTGCCAGGGGAGATCCAGACTGGACATTAGGAAAAGTTTCTTAACTGAAAAGGTGTTCAGGGATTGGCACAGGCTGCCCAGGGAAGTGGTGGAGTCACCATCCCTGGAGGTGTTTAGAAGATGGGTAGGTGAGTTTTTTAGGGACAGGGTTTAGTAGGGAGACAGGCACAGTTGGACTTGATGATCTCAGAGGTCTCTTCCAAACTTACGATCCTATGATTCTATGATTTTATTATTCTATGAACTTGGTCTGGGACTAGGGACCACTTCCTGAGATGAAACATTAATCAATGCAAGTACATCCATTTAGAACAGATTTATTGGGGCTTTTTTAATAGAATAAGCCTGTGCATAATTGGAGAGCTTCCTTGCCATATGACTAAGAGCCATCATCCAGATATTTCCTGAAGATGAGAGGTGCTCTGTCATGGTCTTTGCCACAGGCTGCAGGGTAATCACTGTTCCAGCACCTGGAGTACCTCCTCCAGTTGCTTTTTCACTGACTTTGCTGTCTCTGTAGTGGTTTATCTCATATATTCTTACTGTGCTCTCTAACTGCTGTTGCATAGAAGATTTTGCTCTTTCTTAAATATATTACCAGAGAGACATTGCCACTATAGCTGATTATCTCAGCTTTGGCCAGCAGTAGGTCTGTCTTGAAGCCAGCTGGAACTGGTTCTTTCTGATGTGAGAGGAGCTTCTGATGTATTCTCACAGAAGTCACTCCTGCAGCCCTTCTGCTAGTAAAAACCTTGCCATGGAAATCCTATTTTGTGTGTGTGTGTGTGTGGATTGTAATAAAACCACTAAACTAGTCTGGTTTAGGTTAAGTGTAATAAAAAGGCATCTGTCTATGTTTTCTGGAATGCAGATGAGATGTGAGTTAGGGCTGTTGCAGCTCATGTCTTTGCTTGCACCAAAGCCAGCTGTCACTAATTTTTAACATGATCATATACCAATCTTCCAGTATAGTCTGAATTGTTATGTACACGTGGAGAAGGAATGATATGTAAGTAGATGTTTACTTGTGTAAGCCAACGATCAGAAGCAGTAATTCTCTAAGAGCATTTCAGGCATAGTTTGGAGTCCTGCTGAAGGGGTTTGTTGCATTCTATTGGCTATGCAGAAATTGGTAATTAGATCAAAGGGCAAGTACATCTCCACACATGAGGGTCTGCAAGGCTTACAGTTATTGTACAGCCATAATGCCACAACATGTCTGGCAAGTGATACGGTTTGAGGAAACCATATTTAGCTAAATACAATGCAGAACAGTCCTGAAGTGGTGTTTAGATTTGTGGAACTGACATACAGTTTAAATGAATGGAACCAGGCTTCGTTACGAAAGGAATAAAAATACATAGGAATAAAATATAATGAATTAAAACATAACTCACCAGTTCTCTGTCTTTCTTTTCAAAAAATGGTACATTGTTTTCACTATGATTACTAAAAAAAAATACAGAATTACTAAAATAACTTCAAAATGCATTAGTTTTATTAGTTTTCATATTCAAAATCTACTTTTACTCTGAAATGTCATGTTATGCCATAATTACCCCTTTCATAATTACTATATCTTAAAGGAAAAAACCACAAAACTTTAAACCTAACAAAAAATACCAAACCAAACCACAACAATGACACTTTACCTACAGCCAAACATGTGAAATACAATACTATTATGAAATACGATGTTAGAGTAAAACACTGATGCTTTACTGAAGCAATGATTTTGGTCCTACAAATGAAAACTAATTAAATACCCACTAAGATTATTTTAATAAATTAGAGATGAGAAAAATATCAGATATTTTAAATAAAGTATTGATGTTATTTCTCAACTTTACCATGATATTAAAATATCTCATCTTTTCCTAAGTGCTAAGATCCATTATCTGTCTTACATTACTCTTAAGTTTCATGAGGTTTTAGGGTAGACTCAGTCCCTGAATAATCCTTCCAGCCAGTGTTTTGCAAGGTTTACAATTACTACCATGTAAGATTGTTCAGGTATATTTGCATCCAGATCTGATAATGCGAACAGAAGTAGCTCTACACTTCTTCCATCACAGAGGAAAAGGCTTTTGTGTAGCTTCACAAAACAATGAAGCACAACTCAAATTTTTGTTACTTTGAAATACATTTACCTGAAAATAGTTATAAGTGGTCACTGTGTGTCAGACATATTTATCACTTATGGGATTATATAAAAAAGGTGAATAAATTGTGACTATCTGTTTTTTATAATTGTGCCAGAGAAACCTGAAATCAAATAGAATGATCAGGCAATTTTAAAACAAGAGTGAACAAAGAAAAATTCCTTTCTTACAATACATTATTTAACTGTATAATTCACTGTTAGAGGAATTTTTTTGGTTACTGAGAAGTATAAAACTGTTCAGGATTAGGAAATTTGTATAAGGAACACAAATTGATTGTGATGAAATACAATGATCTAGCGGCTTGGAACTTGTGGGCTGGAAAACCATCTGTGACTGATGGAGACTGGAAGAAATGGAATGCTTTCTATGTTGTTTCAACATCTGCTTCTGGCTGTTAGCAGAAATCAGGTATTAGTTCATATCACTCAGTTTTATACCAAGTTATATAAAAGTATCAGATTTATGCTAGTTCTCTGGAAGAAAAATAACAATATCTGGTTTTCTATAAAATAATTTCAGTGTGACATGTCCAAATTGAGTATTATCAAAGTAGTCTTTTCAAGTTAATATACATTCAAAACTTATTCCCCTCTAACATTCTTCTTTCGTGGTTGATTGTTTAAGATGGGAGTCTTGGATCAAGACTTGCTGAAGAAATATCCTAAAAAATCCTTGTTGTCCTAGTATTATGAGATCAAAGGCCAAATGCAGACAAAATTCCTTTTTAAAATGAGATATTGATGTTAAACTACAGCAATGAAGAGACTAAATAATATCTTACTTAATCACAGTGATCATGGAGATGAGAGCAAAGAGAAAAAGGAGAGAAACTGAAGGAAAAGAAGAAATAAATTATCACCTGCGAGAATATCGGACACCTGCATTTCTTTCCTTAGGTGCTGCATAAACTCACTGGGCTGGAACTTACATTCAGCTACACTTCGCTAAATCAGGAAAAATTCTGCTGAAGTCAACAGCTACAGACATAAGAAAATGGTGTAAGGCCCACTGTGTCTGCAGACATAATCCTGTGTATTCAGTATGTGGCTGTTTTGTAAGCAGAGGATACCTGCAGTGTTTCTGCTCCAATAAAACAATCTGGTGATACTTCAAAATAAAACAAAACAAACCCTCCCTAGTCTTTTGAAGCTGTCTTTTGAACCTTCCCAGCCAGCTGCCAGCAATATGGTACAGACGTGCTAGTGTCCTGTGAAAGAGCTGCAGATAGGTGACAAAAGGAGAAAGGAAAATGCACAAATGAAAACGAAGATATTTCAGACACAGACAGAATAAAATGACAAAATGTAACAACATCATTTGGAAGCAGTTTAGGAGTGAAGAAATGTATTACACTGATAATCTTAAATACAGTAGGTATGACTATTTTGTGTTTTTATAGATGTCAGTAACATTTTACTATCGGACATTCCACATCACATTCTTACTTCCCTGGACAATATTTTTAATTACTTATATTTTACTTTGTAGAGTTTTCTTAAAAAAGAGTTTCTTGTTATATTTATACATATATATTTGTGCCTAAAAACCAATCACTCTGTTCTCCTCCATGTTAGTATACTCCATTTATGTTAGAGTGGAGTGACTAGGTGTCAAAGCTGGTTTAACCGATTCCTTGACCACAAAGGAATATCAATATCATTGCATAGAAACAATTGTCCCATTAAATAACTTGGCTTATCCCATAAGGGGAGAAAAGAGTAAATTTTGTTTGTTTCCCTTGGTTAGAAATGAAGTGAAAAATCACCAAAGGTCCATAAACACAGATCAAATTATTGCTTTTATGTGCCCACACTACTAAATCACACAGGCAAACTATGCAGCTTCAAATGGATACAAGAAGGTTTTGTGGAAATACTTTGATTTAAGCTAAAGTAGAATAAGTTTTCTAAAGAATTAGTTTGCTAGGTAACTTCAGTTAAGTTTCATTTAAGTAACTGTATTTTTTAAAGTTAGACAGAATGTCCCTCTGATAGTATGTTTTCCTGATAGCATGGTTTGGTTTTTTTTACTAATAGTGTTTTCCCACACACTGTTAAAAGAAAAATGATAACATCTTGTATTAAGTATGGTATGTATTGAATAGATGTGTCTCCCTCTGTTTGCAGTACTTCCCTATCTAAAATACAAGGTCAGACAGAGAACTGGCTCCCAAACTTCAGTTAGCAGAGATCTTGCTGTTGTGAAATTCATAATAAAATTAAAACTAGTGTGATTTGTGGAATAAAGACCCCCACAATTCGTAGAGAGTTAAGAAGTTAGGTTGTTTATTACACCGGGGGGCAGCATGTCGGATAGTTCCAAAAAGCCCTGCGTGCAGAACTAACAGGTCGGTATTTATTACCAAAGGTCAAACATATTTGTTGATCTGTTCCAGGACATCATCAGCAAAAGTTCCACCCCTTGTGGTGGTCCTGCTGTGAGGGTCGTTCACGCAGGCTCAGCTGACATTTTCCCTGGGGTCTTGGACATCCCTGTTAAGGGCTAACCCACTTCTTATCAGCAGATGTTCCCAGACCAGTTCCTCCTTATCAGCAGATGCTCCTACAGAATTCTCTTGTGAAACCCCCCCTCCTTGTCCAAAGCTAACCGAAATACAGCCCATCAGACTATACAAAAGCTTTAAGTCCCACACCAAGTCCTTGGAAAGTAATAGAATGTGCATAAGACGTCTGGGAAAATTTATACATATGCATCTAAGTGCAAAACATATTTTACCGCCAGCTCTTGTATCATTAGGCATGATTGATGGAAATCATTCCCTCATGTATCCAGTGCTGAAATAAAGGTTGCTTGCTGTGATACTTTCTAAAACTCCAAAAGAGTCTTAGAGACTTTATTTGCCAACATTTTTGGTAGCAAAACACTATAATTTGTATCTAAAATAAGCAGTACCAAATGCAATACTACAATAGGCCATGAGTTAATCAACAGGAGAAAAAGACAGGAGGTGGAAGCTAATTAAAAAAAAAAAAAAAAAAAAAAGAGAAAAAAAGAGAAAAAAAAAATAAAAGCAGCAAATAAAAAGAGAGAAAAAGATCATCAGTCCTGGTTCCAACATCGAACCAGCCCACTGGAAATTCAGTCCGTAGAAGGGCTCCGC
Source organism: Geococcyx californianus (assembly GCA_013389885.1). Taxonomy (NCBI): domain Eukaryota; kingdom Metazoa; phylum Chordata; class Aves; order Cuculiformes; family Neomorphidae; genus Geococcyx; species Geococcyx californianus. Next base: position 52,783 of record VWPV01029576.1, read on the forward strand.
CTGAAGTTTTCTTCTTTGCTAATATCTATCGTTCAGCTTTTATAATTGCAAGACTCTGTAGCTCAAAATAATGTTATTTAGTTGCTCCTTAATGACCGGGAGTGTTTCAGACAGATAAGGTCAAGAGAGCCTCCGCCCTTTGTCCTTATCTTTGGCTGCTAAGTACTCCCTCAGGGCTTATCCTGTGCCTTTAATCAATCCTTTTTCTCAGGGGATCAAAGGCTGATAGCGCTCTCAGACTCCCTGTTCTGTCTGTGATCTCCTACAGAACTTTCAACTCATTTTATGGGTGATGAAGTAGGTAGGATACTCTCCCAGTGCCAGAGAGTAGGTCTTGGCTCTGGTGTTTCTCAATGTGAAGTTCCTAATGTGCTTGCCCTGTCTCACACCTTCACAGCACAGAATACAACAACAGGGAGACTCTGGTAACACCTTGGGTAATTTGCTGAGTTGAGCAAGGCTGTTA